>PQXL01000308.1:0-48066 GCA_004916875.1 Botrytis galanthina
TACATACATACATACATACATACATACATACATACATACATACATACATACATACATACATACATACATACATACATACATACATACATACATCGTGAAGGATCAACTCAACTCATCGCACATCCCATAGGCTTATGCGCAAACCAACAAACCGTAGCACGCGGGGTTGAACGAAGCCAGAAGAAAAAAAAACAGCGAAAGGGAATTTCCTCTGACCATTTCACGAGTCGTTGAAACCCGTGAACCGCAGCGGTTGGAGCTTGGAATCCCTTCTAGGCTTTCTCAGGAGTCAGGTCTGCTTGCTTAGCCCGAAGCCCGTGTGGCGGGTTCGAGGATGCATTTCGACCGTTCGGTTGTGGGATCGTCAACGCCTTCGATTCATCCGTGCTGTTGGATATTGGTCACCTGGGAGTAAAAAAGTGGTAGATGATCGTGGAGAGAGCTAATGAGTACGGTAATTGGGAGCGTGATGGCTTCTGGAAGATCTATCTCATCTAGAAATTGCAAGTTTTACTACCATTGTGTGCTTTGATTCGAATATTGTTTGTGCAAGGGAAGAAAAGGTGATAATGAGGTGGTGATACCACATGCAGCCATACACTGCCACGAGGATTAGATTGCCCTTGTCCCTGTGCTTCTATAATTCGATATGCGACTCTTTTGCTGATGCATTGTTACCTTTTTACGTGTCAGGCTACAATTCGGATGGGAAGTGTGATCTAAGTACCGTACCTACAGAATGCACTCCGCAAGCATATGCATTGGAATTATTGATGTAGATGAGCTGTTCGCTTAGAGAAAAAAGAAGAAGAATTTTGAGATTGTTGAGTGATGCTTCAGTGGATAGACAGACGATTATAGCATCGTGATTCGTGATAATCTTGGTCTCTTCTCGAACATTAATCAGGGCTAACAACTACCTAGTAACTGGAACAAGTTTATTGCCATCTAGCCATTCCCCTTGATTCAACCAATAAAATCAGTGGGGAGTAGAGGAGCAAGGGAGTAGGCTTGAGTTTCTTGTATATACACAGACACCTATAGCATGATTGGCTTAATTTAGACAGGAATCACCAAGTAGCAACCTGTCACCCTGTGCCCCAGATGCCCAGATTTGGAGGCTTTTCGGGATTCAGGGTGACGACTTGAAAGGTATCGTCGGGGCGGTTGATGGCCGTGAAGGCTTACTCTAAGGGCAAGCCTAATAGGTACATTCTTAAATGAGCCTGGGGAAAAAATGTACGAATCCAAACTTGCACTGCTAAAATGATCAAGGTTGTTATCCATGAATGTCACAATTACAAGGAAGATACCAACCATGAATCGATATTAATATATTTTCTCGTACCTTGATCCTACGGGAGTTCCCTCTCTCGTCATCCCAGAAACTGTTACCGACTCTGCATTCATAGCTTGTAGCTTGTAGCTTGTGTGTAGGTTGTAGGTGGTATTGAACATGATTTTCTGTCAATCATAGCCAGAAAATCATAAGAACAGTCCATCTTTCTTTCGCCTTCTTCCAATCCCCATCATGACGGAAGAGTGAACCCTGAAAAGCCCTAACATCAATATAGATAGATACGAGCACGGGTATAGGTAAACTAAGACCCTGTGTGTAAATTTTATGCCATGCATCAAACAGCTGTACAAAAATCGACCGGGACCTCATGCATGCATGAACATTGAAATGTTTCCCTCCAGCTACATTGGTAGGTACCTACTACCTAGTAGTACATTGATCGACCAGCCGGGTTCTTCAGGTCCCTGACTCCCTGGACGTTCATAAGGTTCGTTCTAGATCAAGAAGAAAAACACAATTAGCGTACACTCTGACTCTTTTTTCCCTCTGCCTCTTCTCTCGTCTCATTGCCCAAGTTCCTCCCTCACGAGCTTTCGTACATGATGCATCTGATGAAATGTCATCGATTCTTGATCTCGTACCTGATTTGTGGATTGAAGTTTGGGAGAAGTGGATTCTTGTGGATTCAAAGGGTGTCCACTGTCAAGAGTCAAGGTCAAGACTCAAGACTCAAGATTCAAGACTCAAGACTCAAGACTCTAGTGTTTTTCAGAAGAATATTGGTTCATCTCGTAAGTCGCAACTAGAGTTTGAAGATTTGAAGCCAATGATTGAATGATGTGACGACCTACTATATAGATGGCGAGGTAGTGTCGTTACGGAGGAAGCATAGTTAGTAATAATGATTGTATTAAAGGGAAAGTTGAGGCATTCTCCGTCTCGTCCCGTACTGGAGACTTGTAGTAGCGTGCGCTTGTAGAACTTAAATGATCGATCCGGATGTGTTTAGTCTTGTGGCAATTATAATCAGGAGTATTGGTATGTGCTGCGTGCTGCGTGCTGGTAGTTTGATACATTGAGTGATGGAGTGAAATGAAGGAGGGCAAGAGAGGAGGAGAGGAAGAGATACAAGATGTATTGCAAAGTATTGAATACCTACTCAGTACTTCCTACATACGTACATACAGACAGACATACATACATCCATACTATGTGCTTAGCTAGTAAACACCTCCCTGGTAGCTACATGACTAACGCAACTAAAGTTACGACGAGTGTATACTACACTACCCATATACATACATCTACATCACAACTTAATAAACAGATTGTAGGAGAAACAAGAAACGAACGAGGGGCTGAATGATTATTATTATTATTAGTGAGGTCAGAATCGTCAGATCAACGAGGTCTATTTTATCTTATTTTATCTTATTTTGCTTGGGGAAGGAGGATTAAGAATCAGCAAGTGGATTTATTTTGTTCATCAATTCATCATCCCTTGAGTCTGTTTTGACTCTATTTTGTTAATAAAATTACCTCTTCCTGTTACAATCTTGAATCCATATTGGACGAGATCCTATTAAGGGAATACAATCAATCAATCAATCAATCGATAAAACAATCAATCAATCAATCCATCACTCAATCAATCCATCAATCAATCAAATCGAATCAGCCACACACGCACACCTGGGTAGCCAGACCAGACCAGACCAGGCCTTGTCGACCATAGGTATACACCACACACACACACACTCACACTCACACTCACAAATATCTATTCCCCAATCCATATTCATCCTCATCCTCATCATCTCATCCATCCACCATCTACCAAGGAAGAGGAAAGGAAAAGAAAGAGAAAGAGAAAAAGAAAAAGAAGAAACCCCCGGGCAAAATTCACTCCCTCGTACCCTCACACTCCCACACATATATCACAGCATATCTACTCCACTCGCTCGTACTCAGTACACCCTGGGCACACATACCAAAAAGCAACGAACCAACCATATCTTCTCATTTCAATTTTATCTTCCTTCTCCCTTACTTTCGCAATTAAAAGAATTCCCAATTTCAAATACCGTTCAAATCTCACAACGCCAATTACATTCCCTCAGGATTCCAAATTCCCAGAATTCATCCAGGAAAGAAAGATCTCGACCATTTCGATCAATCCATCTCCATCTCCATCTCCAGCCCCATCTTTCGTCTTGCCTGTCTGGCCCAACGTTTTTGATATTCAATTCTGCTCAAATGATACAAGAGTAATCCTTTCAAATCACACACAACCATACCAACCAAGCAAGAGAGAAAAAACTCCAACGCAGAACCTCCGTATACAGGCACTATTTGAATGAACGTCATGCGAGCGGAAACGCGATCCACTTTCACAAAACAATTTTCTATTTATTAACTTGCGACAAGGAAGGACCTCGTGGAGTCTTAAAACGTTTTATCTGTCAGTCGCTTGCTCAGTGCTCAGTGCCCACATACATTAACTCGGTCGAGATTCACAATTTGATGGCCATGGTCAACGCGTGCAGGTACTAGATTGAAACCTTGGAGCTCCGTGAAGGGTTTGAGCGGCTTTTGACACAACATATATTACAGCTCAGTGCCAACCTCGTAATATTGAGAGGGGCATAAATTTTATCTTACACACATCGATGGAAAGATGGGTTTGTGGCCGTTCCGTTGGAAAAGTACTCGCAGAGCGTCGCGCAGTGGGGCTAGCACTTCTCGCTCCGAACACTCAACCATGCACGATGCTGGCATACAGCGGGACCCTGGAAGGCATGATGGATCCGAATTAAACCCTTTGTCAGTCCTCGAGAGAAGAAGAAGCCGGAGGGACTCTCAAAGGAGAAGAAAACCTTCGAGGGATTCGAATAAATTGCAGAAGCCTGAAAGGCAAAGGACTTATAGTTTTTCTCCCGGTCGACACGATAGCATTCGCGTGCCCAGAGACGTGCATAGACCTCCGGTTCCTCCTTTACCTGCAGATGGGCGAGACGGAAGAGACACAACAATTGGACTTACAGACCAAGAAGCCGAGGAGTTAAAGGATTGGCAGAGGGTGCCAACATTACATAAAAGAGGTGCTGCGGAACTCTCAAGGCGAAAGTCGAGTAAAAAGCGCAAGGAAGCATTTAATAGGGAAGAAGAAATTAAAGCCATGGTTTCTTTTATGCCCAGTAGACCGGCCGCAGATGCCTCATCATCTGGTCGTCCCATGAAGAGGGATAGTAAGAGAATGCGGACCGGATTGAAAGGGAATTTACAAAACCCGCGTTCCGATATTTCTCTGCCAACGGCGGAATCGATGCGTTCTTCAGTATCTTCGAATTCCGAACATCAAACGTCATGGAGAATATCTGCTTTAGATGCATTGGCGCCACGCCCTACGATTCGACATTCCGAAAACCCTCGATATGCGCCTGGCGTAACCGGTTTTGGTTCAGATAGATCAGACTCGCAAAAGCGACGTATCTTGGATCGCATACATATTCCAGAGGAAGTTCTCAAAGCAAATAAGAGAATTGATGAACTTGCCGATGATTTGGACGCCCGAGAGCTTCGGGAGCTCATGGAAAGAGATCAGAAGAGGCGAGAAAGAAAGAAGGCAGATGAGAAGCTGAGAGCAGAGAGAAGGTTAGCAAGAAAGCAAGAGAAACAAAAGGCCGAAGAAGCAGCAGCAGCTCGATATGGTACACCACCACCGGATAACATGGAGAGGGGGGTTCTAGGAAGAGAGGTAGTAGGGTTGGGCATTGGAACTTCCGCAGTAACCACATCAAGCAAGAGGAGGGGATCGGATACTTGGGATTCTGGAAGGGGAAAGCGACCTGCAGATGCCTTTTTCAAAGACTCTCCCGCGCACGAAACTCCGTTCGTCGACGAGAACCCAACTCCATCTTCAGAACGTTCCGCACCATTCTTAGGAACTACGCAGGTCGGCACTATCGGAAAAGCTAATGTTTCACCACCTGCTTCACCAAAGGGCCATCTTCGAGGGCCATCGAATATTTCACAGGTGGTAAACCTAGACAAATCTAGGACTCCTTCTCCATCTAAAAAACAGCGAGTGGAGGCAGAACCTGTCAAGCAGCCTGTGGAAGCCAAAACTTCTCAATCGTGGACATCGTTCTTTAGACGAAACAAGAGACTTAGCAGGACTTCCACACCATCCTTCTCGAACACTTCACGGGAAACAGTGCAAACTGGGCCACCACCACACTTGGGATATACGCCAGTGGTTAGGCAAACGTCAAACATCCCCAAACGAACGATGTCAAAGTTTAGAGAAGATTTACCCGAACTTCCGGTTTCACCACCGGACTCTCGACTACAATCTCCCGAGACTGATGTTGTACCACCAATAAGAACTGCTTATCCAGATAAGAGGGGTAGTATACGAAGATCTTTGGAGGAGCAACGCAGATACGATACTCCAATCAGTATCGCGCGTTTACGAGATAGCACACCTACCAGCGGCCACAGATCAACAGATGTACCTTCACCCGAACAACCCGCTCTTATCTCCCAATCTCTTGCATCAATAGATTCAGAAGGATCATGGCTCTCTGGAAAGAAAACAGCTTCAAAACGAGGATCTGCACAGATGACATTGTCACCATTACGCGATTCTGCTAGCTCTTTACAACAGCGCTACAAAGAGTTATCAGAATCTTCAGAAGAACTTGGAATTGCTGAAGATGAATACTTCAGTCGCATTACACCGGGGCCTGAGGAAGAAAATATGATGAAGCGTCAATCTACCGGTCTTCCCATGGCTTCTAGCGATGAGGAAGATGGAGCTAGCATTAAACAAAATCCATCTCCAGAAGGGCAGACAAAATGGGGGGCTGTGGCAAGACATGCTACTGTAATTCACCGTGAACGAGCGAAATCTCGCGAAGGACTTTTGGATGAGGCTGCTGAAGACTCTCCAGGCTATCGAAGAAGTATTAGCTATCAGGCTGAATTCGTCGACGAGGATGGTCCTGGTATCAGCAGAGCTACAAGTGTTGACTTCGGACATGTTAGAAGAGTCAGTGCTGGTAGCGCGAGACTTCTTGACATGAAACCAAGAGCTTCTGGGGAGGCACGAAGGACGAGTGTGAGTCATAACGACTCGTAAAGTCGAACTGGTGGAAAGATGAAGATTTTCAAGGACGATGACAAAACGAAGCGAGCACCACATTCTTTTAATTATTTCATTACAACAATTTTGTCACTATCGACACCCACACTCACTGCAACCTTTCTTTTGTCAGCAATCACTCCTTTAACAAACATTTCCTTATAAAAAGGCTCGAATCGACCTAAAAAATAGTAAAAACAAGCTTCGCCTCGATTATTGTCATTGTCCATGATATCTTTATTCTATCCACCAACTAGCGACTTCTCATCAATCTACTCGCATTACTCCACAATCACTATTTCACGGATTCACGACAAAACTTTTTCTTTATTTCTTTTGCTTTTTTTCGGTTTCATAATGAATTGATATCCCCACTAGCACATAGATGTTTCTGCTTTTTTGCTTTTTGATATTTTCGAATCGATACCCCAACATGTATTTGAAATAGGGGACCGAAAAAAGAAATCGGGGTATCGTTGGGGAGTGGAAAATCATGACGGCGTCACTCCTTTTTTACAGGATCTTGGGGAAAGTTTTTGGGCGAAGGAGAAAATGGAAGGGGAGGAAAACATGTAATATTACTTCTTGGGCGGAAGAGATACCCGGGGATAAGAAAGATGAGAGGGAGGGGAGAGAGAGCAGGGCTCTTAAGGATTGGGCATTTGAGGAAGATTATAGTATTTAGTAATAGTGAGCTATCTAGCTTCTTCTTTTTTGAAACTTTGTTTCCCTTCTGGTTGATTTATTTCTTGAGGTATAGTTGAGGTGAGATGAGTGAAAATTGAGAAAGACTTCAGAGTTACAAAATTTGATGCGAGATTTGGGGTTCGGGATTAGGGATTGAAATCCTTGGAGGTTGTACGGGGCGAGGGAGCAAAGAAGCGAGAGGAGGAGGGGGGAAACCAGACGAGATGAGATAGCTCAGCTTAGTTAGGGGATATAGGTAGTAAATACCTACTCGTAATTATGATTGCATTATATTATGATATCCGTGCTCGCTCTTGTGGAATTTGAGATTGCTTTTGATAGATATTTGAATGTGTATTTTGTGTGATGTGTATTTGGAGGGAGAATTTGTAGGAAAATTGTATGGATGGATATGGAATACCTATGTACAAGGAGAATGGATGAATGAGTGAGTGAGTGAGTGAATGGAGTCAAATGTGCATTCATTGCTTGTCCGATTAATGGGGTTTAATATAATGTCATTTGATATGTGTATGTGTGTGTGTGTGTGACTGGATAGGTGGGTAGGTAGATAGTTGGATAGGGGTTTCAGCTGATGTTTTGTTTTGGTGTTTGTTTATGCGTGATATGTTTGGGACGGGATGGGATGAGATCACCCTTCGGGAGAGCAGTGAAGAGATAAGAATTGATGGGTATTGGTATTGGTATTGGTGGATTGGTGGGTAGGTGAGTATGTAGGTGATGGAGCTATTAGCTTTAGCTTTAGCTGCAGGTACAGGACGGGCTATGATGATTTGGATGAGCATGAGGGGAAGGGGAAGGGGAAGGGGGACGGTAGGTAGGGTATTTTTCAGCTGAGAGATGGGATGGGATGGGATGGGATGGGATGAGATGGATTTTGGGTGTGGTATCACGAAGAGCTGGAGGGGCTAGGGCTGGGGCTGGGGCTGAAACTGGGAGATGGGAGGGGAGGGGAGATGAGAGATGGCATTATGTCATTCGGGATTGGGGCTGAGCTGTATGTACATCCATGGATGTGGTAGGTAGCTGGAGGGTGGTGGGATGGTAGAGTGAATGCTGTGTATGTGGCTGTGTGTGTATGTATGTAGGTATCACGGAGTGGGGGATTGAGGTCTCGAAGGAGCGAAGGAGTTGTGGAGGGGTGATTGTGTGATGTATCGATTGCATAATTGTATGGTGGGTTTGTTGGTTGATATCGATCTTCCGTGATAGGGTCTAGAGGTATCCATGGATGGTAATTCATGACTTGAAAGTAGAGAGAGAAAAGGGTTGTTGCGTCTGGATGATAGCTAGTAACTAGCTAGATAACTATTGATGAATGGATAGGTGACGGATAGATGTTTTGATCGAACTTATGGTGTTGTGACGTTGTGATGTTATGATGTCTATAGAAATGAGTTAAAAATCCGGATATCTTTGGATTTTCCCTGTTTAATCGTATTTACCCGTCGCCGAGTTTGTAATATATATCGATGGCTTGTCAAAAGGAATCAATCAAAAGATAACAGCGACGGCGAGACCGAAAGAATTCAAATACATATCATGATATCATCCCAAAATAGATATCAATACCACCCATTCTCCCATTCTATACCCGAAACAACAATATTCTAGAAAGCATAGAAGACTCTTTGGAATCAATCATACACACTCCAAACACGCTTCAGCCAATCATATCTTATCATCTGTCAACAAGGATAAAGAATCTAGCCCATCTCTGCTTACACAATCACTATTTCGTCATTTGTCGCCTGGATTACCAGGCACCACATACAATTACCCCTCTTAGAAATCAATCGGCATTAGAAAGCATCCATCGGAAGAGAAACAAACCAAACCATCTTACGGATCTTCCATACCTTCCCACCTTCTTCCCGTCCGCCTCAACAAACTCCAAAAACATACAAATACTCTTCAGATATCTGCGAGAGTTTTCATATGTCATTCTTCATTCGATCTCTTCCACGATTACCAAAAACATATAATCGCACCGTCTTCTGTCAATCTATAAACAAAAGAGCTTTTCATCAAACTATCGCAAATATGGGTGTTCACAACATTGCCAAGTGAGTTTTACCCCCCTTCTCTCCAGGAACGAGATATACACTTTCCCCCTCGATTTTGGAATGGTGATATCGGAATACATCTATATTTCGATTCGGTCGCGTCACAATATTATACTATATCTTCGATGATATGTGTAGATTGTGTGGGGCACGAAGAGCTTTCCGAAAGAGCCCCATACCCAGTATAAACACAGATATAAAAACACAAATGCTAACAGAAAATCAATAGCGCAACTGACTTCAAGTCTGCTCTTGCCGACAACCAAGTTGTTGTTCTCGATGCTTTTGCAACATGGTGTGGTCCTTGCAAGGCCATCGCTCCTAGAGTTGTCAAGTATGCTTTCTCCCTCTATTGCCCTGTCTATTTACCTCCCTTTATTTTTTTTGTCAACAAGATATAAAAATACTAATTCACATCAAATAGGCTCTCGGAAGACTACCCCGCCGCCCATTTCATCAAAATCGATGTCGATGAGTTGCCAGATGTATCACAAGAGCTTGGTATCAGAGCTATGCCTACCTTTCTCATTTTCAAGGGAGAGGAGAAGGTTGCAGAGGTTGTAGGTGCCAACCCTGCTGCATTGGAAAGTGCTATCGCAAAAGCTCTTGAGGGTGTTGAGCCTAAGGCTTAGAAGGGGTGTTTTAGATGATGAGGAGTGAGGGGAAGGGATAGAGGATTGAAAGGAAGTTTATACACATGGGTAGAACAGAGTGCCCAAGGGGACTATACCGCCTGGTTTTTTGGGTTCCGGTACATGGAGGTTAGGAAATCAACGTATGAATTGATGTTTTTAGAAATACGTCTTGGATCTTTGAATCTTACTCTTGTGAACGGGCTATAGACGATTGGGATGAATTCACTATGTCTCCGCTTACTCTTCAGTATATTGTGAAGGCCCTGACTGATGTCAATCGCATGGGAAGTTTCCCTTACCCAGGAGAAGAAACGCGCAACCGTTGTGAAAAGTTGGAAAAGATATCTCTCAATCCCTTCCGCATTAATGCAGAGAGCTCGAGGATTTTATAACTCGATACCATGCACTTCCATCCGTCTTATGGTTGTTACCTCGGCTAACTATCTTGGCCTGTTGGTAGATTGTACAGGCCGCTCATTTAAGCCGACAGGTTGAAACGAATTGACCTATCCTGGCCTCGACCTCGACCTAGGTGGGCCACTAATTTACTGGTCTAGTGGATAGGGATAGACATGGGTTTGTGTTTTCTCGTGTGTGCTTTTTTTCCTGGTTGGATTCATGGTCGACTGGTCAGCTGGTTGGTTGGTAAATGAGAGAAGGGGGGAGAAAAGATGAAAAAATAATGAAAAAATAATGAAAGGTGAGGGTATTTGCTGAGATGGTTTTGGGATAAGAGTTTGTTCTTGGTCGTTGGTGCGTAACTGGCCTGAGCTGAAGTTTTATGGAAAGTGGTACTTGTAGGTTGCCTTCCTGGGCTGAGATTGGAGATATTGGTAGGTTTGGTGGCTTGGCTTTGCGTATTCTGTAGTCGGGATGTTGATAGCCTGGTTTTAATATTTGTACCTGGGAGGTCGGGCCAGATTGTGTTGGTAGTGTGGTGTAGTGTAAAGGGCTGCCTGCCTGGGAGGAAAAATGTATAAATATGGATATGCAGATACCTTTTCCTCTTAATTTACAAGATATGCGCATCTTCTCTTCTCTTCTCATTTTGAGGCCTGTCCTTCTCTCTAGCGCTCTTGTATCGGATTTTTCTCTTGTTATCATATATATAATGTAACACTAGATTGTCGGCTTGAGTTCACAGTTCTTAGTTGTTTTCTTTTTTTGGTATTTTTTACTTTATATTTGCCTCTTGAAGAAACAATCGCATTCCTGCTCTTTTTGAACACCGTATCATCAGCAAAGTTGTTGGAGATACGAGGATTACATGAGAATACATGGGGAATTGGAATACTTCATCCTTTTGTTCCTCTATTCTTCATCCTTGGAAATTGGAGATTTGATAATAATTGATGAACTATAGATAGAGCGAGCGCAGAGTACATTTCTCGACGCATCGAATTGATTAGAATACCTGTATATTGGGTGCTAATATCTCAGTCTCGGTTGAGTGGTGTATTAGGTATGATACGATACAAGCGAACGATAAGATGAATGACATTTAATTGAATGGTATATGGAGAGAAGAAACAAAGGAGAATGAAAATGTAAGTTTGGTCGAATCTCTCGATTGGGAAATGTAGGATTCAGCTGGAATATGCTAAGGGCGATGGTGAAAGGCCTGTTGATGTTAATCTCTTACTATTTATCGGAATCAGTTTGTGTTGCTCTTGGTGTTTTTTCTATTTCCTTTTCTTCTACTTTATTACAGTATTTTCTTCCCTTTGATTGGATTTGGTCTCTGGGAATGGCTCAGACCGTATATCATATAGAGATATAGATTTACAAATGCCCACACGAAGGAATAAGATGGGAAATTTGACGAATGTCATCATATTCTATCCCTTAACGAGAAGTCGAAAGATCTTTGACGGACATGCGCTCTATATATATTCATCATGGATAAGAAAACAGATGTATGAGGATATAGATGGATATTGATCTTGTAAGTTACACCTCTGTAATGAGGGGCCACTGGATGTTTGAGCGCGAGGTTGTAGATTGTTTAGGGGAGGAGAAGGGGGGGGTTTCTAGCCAAATACGCGATTTGAGGGAAATCTACTTCGTGCTATACTCTGGGAGATGAAGGTGGTGAGTATGGTTGCACTCATGCACATATAGAGGATGGCAGATTGACACTATGAATTTCAAGTGAAATACAAGGACGAGGATTCATCTTGATCATCGATGAGTATCGAAAATGAGCTTTTATTCATAATGATTAAGAATGGCCTGGTAGCCACGTTCTCCTCACGCGTCTCTCTTCGAGTTGAGATTAGATTTTTCGGTATGATGGATGGGGTTTTTTACTCGCCACTAAGGTTAGTTCTTGGTTTCTAGTCGACTGTACATTATTTTGGATTTGGATTAGATGCGTCATGCGCTGCTTGATTACTCTATTGATTTATACTTCTGATTAAGGTAAGGTAGGAGAGAAGATCAATATCCGTTTCTTACATACAGAATAGCGCAGAATTAACGCAGACGGTACTTTTAGAGATGAATAGTTGGAAATTTATCAAGGGGCAGTTCGTCGATTCTCCTAGATACTCAAAGAACCAAAATCGACACATGTCAATCTCACGAATCCACATCCACAAGCCCATCCAATCCCTTCTTCAAGAGATCAAAACGATACTCATGACTAGCTAGTTCTACCATCCAGCCAGAAGCATGGTCTAGACTCTATAGATACTTTTGGCTATTTTCCTTTTTCGGGACATAAAAGTACTGGCGATTATATCACTCAACAACCTTCATACATGTATTATATATTACGCGGTAAGATCTCACATGCAATAGATATCATGGATGGACGGATGGACGGATGGACGGATGAATACCAAAATATACTCCCCGCACCCACTAGGTATTGAAATCTAGCATCACAACTCATAATACAATACAATACAACAACACTAAAACGCGAAGAGAAACACAACAATACAATACCAACCATCCCTATCATACCCCAGCAGCAATCCCGTCTCTCGAAACCATTCCTCAAGTTCGAATATAAAACATAATCAATCTCAATAATACATACCCCTAGAGATTCGGGCTTTAGTATTATATCATGTCATCCAGCTCTTTACATCTATATCTATCTAACGAACTCATCAATATATATGTATATGTATATATACCTTCTACAGTACAACACAACACGTCTCTCAACTCCAAACATCCAAAGTACTAGGTATACACATCACCACCGCCACCACCACCACCACCCTTTCTCAAATTTCCCAATTTCCTCATTACAAATTTTCCACAAAATCCATCCATCCATCCATTCTGTAATACTTCAAACTCGACACCAGAACCCATTTTATTTTCTCGATTATTCATTCTCCATTCTCTAACAAGTTACAAAACATTATAATGATTCAATTCCCAAGATAACAATATACTCTACCATACTCTACCAATCAATACCTACCTACCTATCAATATCAATCAATATATTCACATTCATTTTTACAGTATTCTATTGAGTTATTTCGTATACCTATTACTGTATATATATGTACATGTATATGTATATACGAATGATTGAATGAAGATAAACAGAGAAAGAAATATAAACTTACATATACCCAGCCGAGGAATTTCTATGTTTTTATATTGTCGAATTTCTTTTACCTAGGTACCAAGATACTGGCCTACCTGCTATTTACTTCATTCCCAATTTCCCATTTCCATCCCGAGGCTTTTTCCCATGCCCATGCTATTAACTACTAGGTACCCAATTAGTAGTACAATGAGTCGTCGCGTTCTCGGATTGAGCATTTCATACGACATGGCATGTATTTCAACGACCCGATTTAGTTCCCTATCAACTTCTCAATTCAGAACATCATATCACATCACAACTCCACAAGCACAACATATTCATTTATAAAATCTTGAATTCCAGAGAAGAAAAACGTAATCTATGTACCACAAACGCAATGACTTTGAACAAACAACGAAAGACAAGTCTAACAAATCCAACAGTTCCGTAAAAAAGTCTCTCACGACCGATGATAATGAGTCTCTTTAAAAGACTACTCAAACAAATAACGCCAGTTTAGTCCATCCCAATGTTCCATTGCTTCTATTCCATGCACCACAATAATGCCATGACCAATCCCATTTTTGATATCCATACAGCCCAATTCCGGAACGCCAATTCATGAATGCAGCCATCACCATCTACAGCCGCGCTCAATCCTCTCTATTATCGCCCTTCCCACAATTATTCAATAAGGAGAACATATCTGCCATGATTAAGAGAGAACTGCCTTGATGGTCCGGATCAAAGTCCTAGGTAAAAACCAGAGATCCATCAAGGTCAGTCTCTCAAAATCAAAGCAAGTATGTTTCCCTTATTGAACAAATGCTGTCAGGCCGAGTTCGAGCTGGATTGATTGCGGTGTATCAGGATCCGGACTACGCTATTTACAGCGAAAAAATCAAACACGCGGCGATCCGAAATTTAGTTGTCTGGAATACCAGCCAAGAAGGAGAATTGACCACCTCCTGCTGCCCAAACAAGCTTCTTTCCTTCAATGTGCTTGCAGTTGAGCTCGTCAGCAATGTAAACATCTTGATCATCTTCAAGACCAGTCTGTCTGTATGTGTTGAACCCCCAAGAATAGTGAGGGCTGTGACCATCAGGGCCAAGAACGATGCTGTGGTCACTGCCCATGGCAATGTATGATCCCTTGAATGGGAAGGTGAGAGGTGTCTTGATAATCGATCGTTGGTTACGTTCGTTTCGAATGATGACATCTTCTGGAAGTGCCTCAACATCATGGCCAGAAAGACCATCCTGAGCTTTGCCAAAGTAAAGAACTTCGCCCTCGTGGGTGAGTGCCAAACTGGAAGCGTTGCCTGCGGCCATCATCTTGATATTCTTGTCTTTGAGAATATTGACTTTGGTGGCAGTTGAAGTAACTTCTTCAGTCAAGGTACCATCTTTGCTGAATTGACCACATTGGCCCATGTTGTTTGCTCCCCAAGAGTAAACGGTACCATTCTTGTGAATGGCGAAACTATGTTCTGATCCGCAGAAAATATCGACCATGGCCTTTGGTAGACCAAATTCACGAGGAACAAGAGCATTCAATCTTGAACGTTCAACAATTCTTCGACCGAGCTGATTATGCTCACCGGCACCCCATGCAAAAACAGCACCCTTGTTGTTGAGAGCCAGGTAATGGTTGTTACCAGCGGCGAGCTTGACAATGTTCTTCAAGCCAGGAATGAGCATTGGAACCAAGGTCTCCTTGACATCTTTGGTGAAGCCCATTGGACCATCAGCGCCCTATTAGATAGTTAGTATAATTCAGAAACAGCTGTGGTGATTGAACTTACTCTGATTGATCCCCATCCATAAACCAAGCCATCGTTGGTGAGGGCGTAAGTAGCGTTGTCACCTGCAGTGATTTGGGTGAAGATAGTGTCTTCTGGTACATTGGTCAAATCAACTTCTCCAGGTGTTGATTCCAATGGGTTGCGGGCATCTGCGGCGGCTGATTCATCATCTGACTCTGCATCGGCATCTCTCTCAGGTGCAACCCAGTCATCGGTCTTTCTACCCAATGCCAATCCATCGGCGACACCCCAGGTGAGAATCTTGTTGTCTTTGGTAAGAGCAGCTCCGTGCATACCGCCAGCAACCATTTGAACAACACCACGAGCAGTGAGGGCGGGGTTCTTGACTGGTCGATTGATTGTATCTTTCTTAGTTTGAAGACCAAGACCAAGCTCTCCAGCTTCATTGCAACCGAAGACATAAATGTCCAAGAGTTGAGTAGGAGCAAAGTTGATAATTGTCTTTGGCTTCACAACCTTTGGTTTGACAATCTTTGGCTTGACGACCTTTGGAGCCTTGGGCTTTGGAGCGGCCCTTGGCTTTTTGACTATGGGGAGAGGCTTCGCAGCTGCTTTGGTGGCAGGCTTTTTGGTGGCAGGGGTGGGTTTGGTAACTTTTGCCTTTTTTGAGGGCTTTGCGACTGGTTCATCGACATCTTCGGTGGATTTGCGCTTGTTTGATTTTGGGGCAGCAGGCTTAGATGGAGCGGCTTTAGCGGCAGCGACTTTCTTTGCCATGGCAGCTTTGGTGATAGTTGTCTTCTTGACGGCAACAGATTTAGTAGTAGTGGTAGTCTTCTTAGCTGAAGCTGCTTGTGCCTTGGCTGTCTTCTTTGCGACAGCGGGAGAGACTTTCTTTTGAGGCGCGACATTTTTTGCGACACCAGCCTTTTTCGGTGCGAGAGCTTTCTTCATCACTTTTGAAGTATTTGCCTCGACTTGGACGTTCTTTGGAGGCGAGGTTTTACGAGATGAAACTCGAGTAGGAGGTGTTGGGATCTTCTTTGGTGGCATCTTGTCGAATGAAGTTATTCAAGCTCTACAGATGACGAAAGACGCGATAAAGTACGGGTCCTCGAGAATAGATCTTCGAGTGATGAGTGGATTTGAAAAGAGCTTTGAAAGTTTGCCGTACGAGAAATACAATTCGAGACAATTGAAAATTGAAGTAATTGATTGAATTCGATTGAAATTGAAGTGGTTGTTATGAATTGTGAATTGTTGTACGGTACGAAGTTGTGTGCGAATAATCTGATTCCGTCGCGTTTCTTCAACCATGGAAAAATCAAAATCAACAACTCGGCAAGGATGAGCTATTGTTTATACCGACTATACTAGATTGGGCTTAGAGGTGCGGGCAGATAGTACATGCTAGCCTGATCCGAAGATCGAGGGATCTACCGCCTACTGGATTGAGACTAGCGCCATACTAAGAAGCCCTGAGTGAAGAATCGCCACAAAGCTACAGCCAAGGTAACAATTGAACTCAGGGCTAATTCCACCGTACAGTGTATGTACAGAGTATTGTAAGTACTACGATAGGTATACAATACAGTCCATTCAGGTCATTCAGTCATTCGATCATCCAGCCATTCGACAATTTGATAGGTGTCACATGACTAGTCATATTAGTAATATCGGAGGCTAACATATTAACGAATCAGGACGCGACATTTAAACCATGTACTAAGATGTACTAAGATGTACTAAGAAACCATCACCCGTTAGCATGAACTTGTCAATCCTCTAAAATAACACCACCACACTTGATGGAAAGCTTACATGTACTTGACATCCTCATATATAAATTTTATACCGACTATATACATTGTATATATCGTCATGATCGTCGACAAGTACGATCATCATTACAAATGGAATCATCGGATTCCTTACATCGAAATTCCAGAAAATTATAGGGGTAGGTAACAATTGACCCAATTTGTCTCAAGATGATCCACACCACCCAAAGTTGGGTCTTTTTTTGCATCAAAAACTGGTACAACCGTGACACGCCAGCGGGGTGCAATACAATTATTACTCAAGAGTCAAGTAAGTATCTCTCCATCTTTGCTTTTTGGCTTTTGACACCAATTGGTGTCATATGGTCTGGATGAAACTATCACTCTGCTAGTACTCAGGAAATATCAAATCAAAATGCTATATCTTCTGTACTCCCAAAGAGAAGCTACCTTGTATCTCTTATGTATTCACGGGCGTATGTGCTATTAGCAATTGTCGTTTTAGAGCATCTGGACTAACAGACGCTCATTGGCCTGAAGTTTTTGTGTTCCCTCTTGAAGGTCTTCACAACATGGCTATCTTTCTGTCGTCCGTCACTCATTCATCTCTTTATCTCTTTGTTCAATTGGTACTCCCAAGATTCCAAGAATCTGCAACCCCCGATTACTTCAAGGTTTCGATCTTGAGTAGCCCGTAAGTGTCTGAGCTTTGTGTTAAGTCTATCCTGTCCAATCTTTTGATTTTGCACAGAGAACAGTTTTTGCTTATTTTGCCCTAATCGTTTGCGTGGTGACTCTGTACTCGGTTTCGTGTTTGATTTCCTCCGCAGCTCTATTTTCTGGTCTTTAATGGTTGAATATATTGCTCCAGATGTAGATAGGGCGTCACAGATTCTGATATAGGGGACCCCGAGTATTTTCCGTTTTTGGAATGGATGTACGATTATGATTTGTTTCTCAAGGGCATGCGAAGTAGTCACGATACCTTTTTGGTTCGTCCTTGCAGTTTATCAATAGATCACAATGCATCATAAATGATGGCCATTCCAGCGGAAGGTTCTAAATTACTGTTACGACGCAGTTGAAGATACCCAAGTAATGACTGCACAGCGAATGCTGCGAAACGAGATCCATCAGAGTGCAACGTAACACGATGAAGCTATAAAATGGTTGACGAACGTACAAACTTTCTTCCCATTTTCTACGTGTTGTTGATCTTCAGTTCAATTTATTTTCTTTTGATAAAGAAAAGATGAAGAACCCATCAACCATTCTTCAGTCAAATTGGAATAAATAGAAGTATTTACATCTTTGGACTCTGTTTAAAGTTGATTGATATATGCAAACATATGACATCAAACATACATTTAGGCAAGCTTGATATACGCAGTAAAGGCCTTATTAGCTTGGCAATCGCCCTGTGAAAATGCGCCACAGCATATGCATCTCAGATTCTAGGCCAATCAAGATCAGCTCTCGTGACTTCGTGCAGAACCCAGCCTCCACTACCCGTGTTTTATAACTGTCTGCTTCCCCTCATCGCCGTTGAAAAGAGAAATATCTTTATTGTTTGCTATCTTATTGACGCCCGCAAACAAACCGGAAATTAATATTGTCGAATGGCCTCCAAATATCAACCGGACACCCAATCAAGTGACCTATCATGGTTATGTTCTGAAGGACCATATCTAGAATTCATCAAGAGCCTCAAATCACGAAACCCCTCCATCTACAAGCCGGACCCCAAAAATCATAGGATTGGATCCCGAGTGGGGACATCAAGATCAGTTGTTCTGAATGTTTGCCCCGATCACACAGTAACATCTGAACATTTCAAAAATGTTTCCGAACTCAAGAATCACTTTGCTCAACGAGCAAAAGACGATGGGAAGGGAAAACCAAACACAATGCAGAGGGTTTATATCCTCGAAGGGTTAGACCCGCAATTTATAGAGGCTTATGGGTCATACTTTTTTATGAACCCAATGTTTTTCGCTAGGCAAGGAAGAAATGCTATATGGGATATGCGTGATATCCAGGAAGGATTCAGTGATAGCCCTCCTTTACCCTCACTGGAGAATCCGGATAAGTGTTTTCGTCTCAAATATCGTGAGATGAGAAAATTCGGTCCAGATTATGATCACTGGCGAACGATCTGTGCGACGAGCGGATCACATGTTTCGGGAATTGGTTTTGAGTATAAATTAGATAGTCTAGCTGCAGTGGAGAGAAAGTGTTCCTTTTGGTTCAGGGATGCTGCTGATAATCAAGGAGGGTGGGATGGTATGTATGGAATTTATTACTTCAGGTTGGAAATTCTCACGAATTATTATGGAACACTAACATCTGGCTCATAGCTGTCATTATTTGTGAGCCACCAGTCCATAAAGTATATCGCGCGCGGAGTCTTTTTCCGCAAGAGATCAAGAGTGAATTATTTCAAGGTGGTTATGTGGATTTTATCGACCTCGATGTCTTGATCCGAGACGGCTTGACTGGGGCATTGGACGGGCCTCCAAGAACCTGTATGTTTGATGATTTATGCTTTTATTTCGAGCATCATAGCCCGCTTCTATTCGAGATGGAAGGAGCGACGCCCCCATTGATTGCGTCTGCTTTCCTCAAGAAAATTGTAGCTTCTCATTACATAAAATTGATTGACTATTTCGAAATCATTGTTCAAAGATTGAAGAGGGTAAGTGCTTTCTCTCATGCCATCCATTTACTAGTCTCTCAATATTACTACTATTAACACTCAACCATTAGGCAGAAGGACTACTGTCCCGTCAAACTGATAAGCAAGACTACAACTCGTGGCCAGAACAACGTGAACAATGGTCCAGTCTACAACTCACCCATCGTTTCCTCTCAGAATACAGTTCCGACATTCAATCCATCATTCAAACCTTGAGAATTTCCACCTCCCCACCACACCCCACCCATTACCTCTCCTCAACTCTCGACTTCCCCTTCATCCACAATTCCCTCTCAAATCTCTATAGCCGCGTAACTACAATCATATCCTCAACCCAAGGTCTCTCCTCCATCGTCGCCAACCGCGAAGCCCTACACGAAGCCCGGCTTTCTGTCCGCGAAGCGAAGAATTCGAAAACGCTTACATTTATTGGGTTGGTTTTTATACCGTTGGCTTACACTAGTGCGCTTTTTAGTATGAGTGGTGAGTATCGACCTGGCGGAGAGGAGTTTTGGGTTTATTGGGTTACGTCGGTGCCGATTATGGTATTGGTATTTGCGGTGACTTGGGCAATGCAATTTGAATGGGATGAGAGGGGAGGGGGAAGGTGGTGGGGGAGAGCGAGGATGACTGGGAATAGAGGGGGCAAAGGGAGTGCTGATAGGGATAAGGTACAATGGGGGGAAAAGAAGTGATGTGCTGGACTTTTGCATTTTAACTTTGTGTGTGGGAAATTTCTTTTCATATTTTTAGATCATATCCCTCATATTCATCTCGTACCAATGTTTTATCACCACAAGCATCTCATTTCTACAACTCTATCTCGAACACGCTATCAAGAAGTACGAATGCCAGCGAAGTAGACGATTCTCAGCATCCCCTTTCGCTTTCGCAATCGTTCATTCCGCAAAACCCCCAGGAAAACTGAATCTTCATTCTCCCACGAATACTTGAACATTGTGGGCTCGGGATAATAACAACATGCACTTCTGTGAATTTTGTTTTGCTTGCTTCCATATTGTAGAGTGTTTAAATCTGGAAATGCGTATACATATTCATGATGTGTATAGAAGATGCTCATACGTTATTATCTGTGACTTCCAGAGAGAAAATCGTCACCGATTTTGATTTGATTTTATGTAGGTGATGAGTAGTGATTTCTTTCATAATGAGGCCTTAGATAATGGGGATTCTTTTTCCCTGGTTGAGATTTTTAAACTGTGTTAGGTGGAGGCGTGAGGCGCGAGACTGTGTTGAGGAAATGTGTTCTTGTGTTCTGGGTATGGGAGTGGGGTGTGGGGATCGATATTCTTGATTATGTGTTCAATCGATCAAGAACTATTAGGAAGGGGAAGGGAGAGGTGGGGGGTTGCTTGGAATTAAGTATGAAGATTCTTGGAGATGGGGGTTGCTGTTGTTTGGCGGGGTGGAATGGGATGGGATGGGATGGATTGTTAATGTGTGTTTTTGTTAATATTATTGTTATTGTTATTTTCATCATCATCATCCATTATTACAGATACCTATATCAATAGTAAAAGTGTAGCTCACCATCAATTATGAGAGGATATAACCTCAAATTCCACATTTGCCATCACTCATTCCTTGTACTTCGAGAACAGAAAGAAATGTTCCCAGCAGAGCATAGGATTCTCGAAAACCTTGTGCTCATAATCACATACAATTTGCTTCACAATTCCCCTCGTCGAGTTCCTCGAGTCGTGCTTTTATAACTGGGTATCTAGATTGGGTGGGTATATATTGTTTTTCAACTTCGACTTCGAGTTCTGAGTAGAGCGGATTTGTGTATACTGCACTGCGTAAGTGACGCAAATCAGAAGCGATGATTTTGAAATTTGAAGGGATATTCGATTCCGCTACTTGTGCGTGAGGGATGGGGATATATAAATTCAAGATGATGGATTATTTTATTCTTCGAGATACAAAGGAAGGGGCGCGAAAATGTAATTTCAGGAGTTGGGATGTTGGGGATGGTATCGAGATTATTATCTATATGTGTTTAAAAATTCCCTGCTTGGATCTATTGATGTGAGTTACAGTGAGTATAATCATGGGGAGATTCATCATTGTCACATATCTAGATATATTGCTATCGAGTATCTGTAGTCTTGAGCTCTTGCTGTTATTATGGTGTCAAGGAATTGAGATGGCATTTTCTCTGACTTTGCTGATATTTGCGAATGGTGATGCATTCAATGACGAGCATCCGATAGGACTTTTCCTCTCGTTTTTATTCATAATTTTTGATCTTTACCGTTTTTCAAGTGGGTATTAATATATAGGCTTTGTAATTGCCCTCTGCGGCTTGGTTTTTGTCCTATTTCATGATTGTGTGGATAAGAGGAATGTTTTGTTCGTGCATCATATAGTTGGAAAGGTTGTATGAGTCTATGAGATTGAGTGATTACCATGGTAGTAGAGCCACCTGCTCTGTGCGGGAATATCATGTCTATGACTAGGGCTTATGGTGTTTGCATCTGCTTAACTTTCCGAGATCAAGCCCTAAATCTACGTGGTTGAATTACAACTTCTTCTACCCAGTGTGTAACAGTTAGTTGCGAGGTTGTTTAGTACGTGGTCAGATCACATCGCATCAGAATATGGTCTGGAGCCAGACAAAGTCATTCTTCTTCAACTCAACACCCATTTTGACAATCTTGCTTGGTTCTGGTTCGTCATATATGCTGTGCACGTATGTGAGTCATCAATATCCATAATGAGCAATGTTGAACAGCATTAAAAGTATATTATTCATCTACACTGTTCTAGACAATCCTTGTTGTTGGCATTTTGTATCTGCTTGACTAAGGAATATTCAAAATTGTACATATTGATAGCTTTCACAGATACCTGCATGACACACATTTTGCACAGGGATTTACAAGTCACTTTGAGAGGCACTGCTTTTCGAGGAATCCCTTTATTATTTCTATTTAAATTAAGATACATAAATTTCAGTCTTGTCAAACTCCATTGCTCCCTACTCATGAGCCCCAGACAAATATTACAACTTAGGCACCATGCCAATGATTCAATCTTTATGAAATTATTGGTTAATTGTGAGGTTAGCGAAGCAAAGCCGAAGGGGTTTAAGAGGGGACTCACATAGATTGATGTAGTAAATGTGCACCGTGGCTTCTCCGCGTTTCTCTAGTCGTACGGCACGTCATGGGGCTTTAAGACATTGCTGCCGCTTCTCCCCGTTTCTATTGCTGCACAAGAGGATCTCTTCAAGGAGAGGTGTTCGGCACGGGATGGGGCTTTAACACGGGACTTCGAAATGTGCACCGTGGCTTCTCCCCATTTCTCCAGTCGAGCAAGAGGATTTCTACTGGGAGAAGTGTCCGTGGGCGTCGGGGTATAATTCTAATCAGCCAAGTCGGAGACGATCTTGCTGGATTTGGAATTCTTTTCGGATTTGGATCTTTAATCAGCCAAGTTGGAAACGATCTTGCTGGATTTGGAGTTCCAATCGGATTTGGATCTTTAATCAGCCAATTTGGATACCATATTGCTGGATTTGGATCTTTAATCAGCCAAGTCGGAGACGATCTTGCTGGATTTGGATCTTTAATCAGCCAATTTGGAGACCACATTGCTGGATTTGGAGTTCTAATCGAACTTGGATCTTTAATCAGCCAAGTCAGAGACCATCTTGCTGGATTTGGAGCTCCAATCGGAAGTCATGGTCGATGTTGTTGGATTGTGTCGAGTTGGAGAAAGGAAGTGAAATGAGTGGGAAGTGCGAAGTATTTATAGAAGTTCTGTGGAGAGGCCAGTTGGTGCAAACAGGACAAACATGGCTTATTTGGGAATGGATTGGATTAGTAGTGCAGTTTGAAGAAAAATCGTTATCTGTCAACAGGAACGTTTTCCCCGGTAAGGTTTTCAATACCTCCAGGCCTAGCTTAGCTAACCAGTACGTTTATAGGAATTTGTATGCAAATCTCTTGGTATTGGATAGCTGTTGTATACCCAAATGTCCTTGCAGTAGTACATGTCAGTGTGGTGTAGTCATAAAAATATAATCTTCTCGGTAGTCGATACGGAAGGGGCAGGGAGATCGAGTGGTATCGTCCCTTGAACCATTAGTGCGAAAGTATAAAAGTTGACAGAAATTACGGATGGAAGGATCGGTTGCTGCACACGTACCATTCACATTCACCAATTGACACACTAATTTTCAAGCAAAGTTTCGTTCTATTGATTTGCAAGTCATTTGACCACTTCTCTTTTCACAAGATCGGCTTCACTAAAAAGATCTCCTCAGTCGACGATCCAGACACAGTATACATCGATATAATTGAGTTCCCTACTTTCTGACTTGCTCCATCTGATTCTCTCCAGAAGATGATGTACTAGTGGAAACTAAGTGGGCCATCCCATCCCTTTTTTACCCGACTTCTGTAGCGATCCCGCCCCCTTTTTAGTGCGGGGTTACATATTAAACTTTGTGACAATGAAATGATAAGGCGTAATGTTTGATCTCAACATCAAAATTATCAATGCTAAAATTGATCAACCACAAATGAATTACAGCATTAATGAGAACATAACCTTGTCATTGATTAAAATATTATCCAACATGACATGTGATCACCAATAATGCCAACATAAATGTTATCGGAGCAAAGGAATTTCGAAAACCGTTGTACTAATGATCAAATGCTGTCTGTCCTTCTTCTTGAAGAGAGCTAAAATTACTTACTTTGTTTCGTGTGGTTCACTTAATCGCTGAGGTAGCCACATGACCGGGAATTATGTGCTAGATATGAAAATTCGAAGTTAGATACACATACCACCACTATATAGTAAACTACGAGAAAACTTAGATCACTCCATGAACACAATCAATAGCAACATGAAACGACGCCACCGAAGCTAGGCAGAATGACTCTCCCAGTATAACATCCAAATCCAGTATCATCCTGGAAACCAAAATGACGTCGCCGACGCCCCGATTCGGTACAGTTTAGGAGAAGTAAATTTCCATGACATGGCTCTCCTCCTTCATAGAGATTTTCGGCGAAAAGAAATGCGGGCTTATTTGCAAAAGAGTCATACACTATCCGGTCACACGAGTATGTATTTACTAACTTACTTCGCTCAACTTAAGCTTCTCTCATCTTAGGCCTGATCGTCGTCCCAATACGGAACAATCAGGAACGCAAGCTGCATCTGAAAAGAAATGCGGCACACTATGCCGAATCATCCGGTGATGCCCCCGGCTCAGCTTTTTCATCTGGATGTTGATGAGCCAACTGATGCTGAAAGGGGGATGGACTGAAGCTATACTTCCTCCACCAAGGAGCCCAAGGCTTCGAAGACACTAGAATTTCAAAAGCACTTACTTTTGTAATATAGAAAAGCAAAAACCGCCGACGAAGAAAGTTCTGCTGTGAGCGGCGTCGACAACTATCGAATCTTAGTATATGATTTACTCATAAGAAGAAATGCTTAGCGCATGACATACTAAGAATGCAAGAAAACCTTAGTGCATGATGTATCAACAACGAGAAAGACTTTAGATACGACAGTAGATACAAAGATTCATAAGATAAGGAAAAACTTGAGTTTGAGATTGGCGTTTGCACTATTGCTTCAAAAGCTTTCAGACTTTGTGGAGATACTCATTTTAGATCAAGTAATTAATTAACTGGTAGCTTTTGATCTAAATCAAACATTATTTGGAATGATTGTAATTATTACCACTTTGAAGAGAGTCTTGCAAATACGTGTCCTGCCATCGATATGGTGTACTGACAAGAAGAGAAACTCACTCAGCACATGATGTACCAACAAAGTCATAATTATCGGTTACTGACTAGTCGGCTGTGATGATCCGTTAACCATGGCAGCGGAGTCGTCCGCCGTAGGCAAGTCGGTTGGGCTACTAGCACAGCGCACAGATGTAAATTTTGAAATCCAACCCTAAGTGTAGTGTAGTCTTGCAGGACTTAATAATTTGCTGCATCACCTTGTTGGTCTGCCTCCCTCCAATAAAATCGCACAACTCGCTGCAATCAACGAATCTCCATACGTCAAAATCTGAAACAATACTAAATTCTTTCAACGTCTCCACCGAACTTAACTATTCTATCTTACCTCATAACCTGCCAATTGTTGCGGGAAATCTATCAACAAAAAGATAACAATTAAAGATGTCTTCCCAACAGATTCCCAATGAACAATCAGAAAATCCCTCCATTCCACCTGCGAACTCGCAAGCCAAGCCGAAGACTCGCACAGGCTTACGTTCTCTTCCTTTGGAGATTCTAGTTCAAATTTCTGAGGAGTGCATGAAGGCAGAAGAGTCAAGTACAAATCCTGGCAACATGACACGCAAATTGCCGAGCTTTATCAGAAGCTTGAAATGTGGCGTGAACGATTCATGGCGTAGACGCTATATTGAGATCCTGAACGCTTGCAGCAGGAACTGGGTCTATTCCCTTCACTTTGGCAATAAGTGGAAGCTACAGATGGATTCCAATGAAGGTGAACTGGTCCAGAATATTGTCATCAAATATTTACCTGAGATCTGGGCCAGTCTGTATCCGCACCACTCGCCCTTTAGGCCTATCCAGACTGTCAATGGTGACCCCGAGGCCAACTCATTGGCGGGGCAATTAAGCATTGAAAAACACCAGCATTATTACTACTGGAATCCAACGCCAGAGGTAATGAACTCGTCACTAGAGAATTTGCCCAAAGTTCGTTCAATTCAACTAGAGTTCAAGAGCTTCGGCGTTTGCTTCGTACCAAACGGCCTTGGTATGTACAATACTTTGCAAAGATTTCTAGACGATCATAAAGACTTCAAGCTAAAATCGGCCAAAATTGAGTCATCGAGTGGAACAGAACTAGGGCGAGTTGGGCAGCGAGTTGTGATCCCGCAGCTCAGCGAAATGGCAGGCCATGACGTCTGTTTTGATTTCACAGATAAGGGAATTTGGGTATTGAAAGCTTTTACAAAACAGACGGATGTTCAAATGGAGATTGTCGATTTGGATCTAGCTAGGTATGCAGATTTAGAGGAGGATACGCTTCTTTCTAATGGCCATAGTGTGCAGGCGTATGCGCATTCTGAAAATGATGCCAAGATGTTCAGTGGATGCAAATGGACGTGGGTACTTGAAAGAGAAGAGAAGTAGTTCGGCAGATTAGAAACAAAAGACTGGTCTGAAGATTAGCGGATCATTGCTTTATCTCAATGGATGTTACTTAGATCAGAATAATAATTCAAGCTAGAATGGGAATGGAGAAGTAGTATGAGATAAAGTAAAGTGAGGTCAATATATAATCTAAGATGGAGTGAAGTCCAGATTTCCCTAAGAGGAAACCCGGGCATGTGGCCTGTGCAGCCACCGAATAAATAGTATCACGTGAACGGCAACTCCCTCATTCGCGGGGAAAAAGATGCCAGAATTGATTTATTGAATGAAGCCTCCAATAAATCAACCACAAGTAGAATCACGAGAGTTAATAGTAATAAATGAAACATTGGGTAGTTTACAATCACAAAACCATTCATAATATCGAGTTCCCAAACCGAACTGGAACAATTGGATTGTTGAAGGAGGTTTCTAGTGGTCAATCCCGGGCTGATGTTTCTCCTGCGAATGGCCTTCCTTATCTTCGATGTTGCAGTACGTACATCAACTTGACAATATCAAGTATTTGGAAATTGATGTCACGTAATTCTCAGCATTTCTATCTCCAGCATTGGGGCCATAACGCCCATAAAAACATGAAGAAGGATGGATAGGGGTTCCCTCTCCAATTCAAGCATTGAAACTTGAGGACTGGAAGTCGGTGTATAATATGATAGGAACCGCTGGTTTGTATGAGTGATAATGCTTAGACAGTAAGATCAAGACAGTTGTCATCATCATTGTAGTTTACACTGATCACAAAGCCGCCAATACACATGCTTAAGCGCCCTTCATCATCAAGTTTGTAGAAGGAGGTTTGCTTTAGTGATCACGAATTGGAAATACCATGCTTTACCAAGATTTCAGTGTATGTTTGTGTCCAAGCAGATATATCTAATCATAATGATGATTCCACCAGGTCTCCAAGTATCAATTCCAGTCCCAGATTACCGTAAACATCTGCACATCCTCCTCCCTTCTCAATCAAAATGCCAAATCTAATTATTTTATAAACACTAGTCAAATTTTGAGATATGAAATGACTATTATACTCTTATCACTCTTCGGCTTCATCTCTCTAGGTAGATAATGCGTCGAAGGAACCATTGGAGAAAGAAATATGCTTCAGCTCCATCAGCTTCTATTGTTGCGCCGACATTCCCCTTGCAGGTCTGCACTTTTGTCGCTTAAGTCCTCGACCCTTTCCTACACTGCTGCTGTCATCTTTTGGTCTCCACTTTTGCTTGGCATGGTCGCAAAAGAAGTGACCTCTACTTTCACATGATATTTGATGTTAGGTATCTCTGGAAGTGGTCAGTCTAATTTGCGAAGAGAAGAGTGATGACTGCCAACAGCATGATATGAGAAGCTGTTGACATTTTTGGTCTACCATAGAAGGGTGCAAAAATACGTCAGACGCAATGTGCAAGTGATGCTTAGCGCCCTTTCCTTCTTGCTCAACGATTACCAGATCCGGATTGACATTGTCCAATATGGTGATATCAATCCAAAACACTTCGCAAAAGCAACCAGCTTGAGCTGGGTGACCCACTCACCCGCCTTCGACGTTTGCTCCAGGTACTTCCTGACAAACCGGCCCGCTTTTACAGTAGTTGACGCTTCGTTGTCGACAGAGAGAGGATAGCCGCTGCCAGCTGTCCCAGTGCACCAACGACGCCCCTATCTAGAGATGGGATGAGAAATGGTTTAAGCTTATCTGGATGAGCCGCACATGATTGATTACACGATGGCAGATCACCGTGCGATTGTTGAAATTACCAAATATCTTATCTGAATTTGCCTTTTGTCTGAAAACACGCTCAAAAGGCAACTTCTTTAAATAGAACGAATATTGCGCACAACAATTCCCCCACGAGATTACACACAACCTTTATATTGTACGTTACAAGGAAGGAAACGACCGAAGCTCAGGTATACTTTATACACTTGATACAACGACACGAACAAAGCAGTACCTTTTGGTCAAATAGGGAAGTCCTCTCAGACTATTACCAAAAGAAACATCAAGCATGCGGTCTTTCAGACTTTCAAACTAGCATTCAAAATGCGGGGTTCGAACTCCGCCGTCATGATAGGGCTGAAAGTTTAGTCAGTGTGTGATTTAAGAGACACGAGGCACTTGCCCAATGTAGCACGTGGCTTGCATCTATATGTACGCCAGGGTAGGATTTGTTTAGGCAGTCGTTCTGAAGATATTCAGAAGTATATATAAAAGGGATGTCCCAAGAACGAATGCAGAAAGAATATTCTTGGCACGAGATATAAACATATTACGAAAACGCTCGAGCCTCGGATTATCTCCGGAATATCTTCTGTGTCACAACACTCCACTTTCAATATATCCCAAGTGAGATATCTTTTGTTTCTGTTTCCCTTCAATCATCTGAATTCTGTTATCAAGACTTTGCTAGTAGCTATATTCACAATGCCAAATATTGTGGTTGTCGGGTTCGTTCTCTCAAGCCTTTCTCTCTTATCTAACTCAAAGTGACTGACGTCTCTGCAGCGCGGGAGTGTCCGGTTTAACAACCGCTTTACTCTTATCCCAAAATCCTAACTTTAAGGTCACCATTGTTGCGAAGCATATGCCTGGTGATTACGACATTGAATATACATCTCCATGGGCTGGTGCAAATTATCTTCCGTGAGTCACAATTTACCATTCCCGTGTCCGGGCAGAATCAAGTACGAAATGAAACATTAATACTCAATCCACAGGGTATCAAACACATCCGACTGTAGATGGGAGAAGCGAACATGGTACGAACTCGCGAGACTAGCGAAAGATGTCCCAGAAGCCGGCATTCATTTCCAAAGTAAGTTCTTATAGTCCTCCCACTTTTGAGGTGACTCTTCACTGACTCCATCAGACACTGTGATTTTAAATCGCAATAAAGATGCCCAAGGAATTACAGGTCAATGGTTCAACGAGTTGCTCTCCACTGATCCTTGGTTCAAAGATGTTGTCCCTGATTTCCGTGTATTACCACAACACGAGATCCCTGCTGGTGCGGACAGTGCAACCGCATTCACATCAGTTTGCATCAACACGGCCGTTTATCTACCTTACCTTGTCGGCCAATGTCTAAAGAATGGTGTTGTACTTCAACGCAGCATCATCAGTCACATATCCGAAGCCGGCGATCTGCATTACTCTGGGAGTAAAGCCGATGTGGTCGTGAACTGCACAGGTCTTTTAGCCTCGAAACTCGGCGGCGTTATGGACAAAGATGTCATTCCCGTTCGAGGTCAAATTGTACTCGTCCGTAATGATCCTGGTGTTATGCTAACAATTTCCGGTACCGACGATGGAGACGATGAGGTATGCTATATCATGAAACGTGCAGCTGGCGGTGGAACGATTCTAGGAGGCACATATCAAAAAGGAAATTGGGAGTCCCAACCGTGTCCGAACCAGGCTATGCGAATCATGAAGCGAGCTGTAGAGTTATGTCCTGCTTTGACGAATGGAAAAGGTATCGAGGCATTGAGTGTCATACGTCATGGAGTGGGACTACGACCGTTGAGATTGAGTGGGGTTAGGATTGAGAAGGAGAAAATCGATTCTACATGGGTGGTTCATAATTATGGACATGGAGGCTGGGGATATCAAGGCTCTTATGGGTGTTCGGAGGGCACTGTGGAGCTTGTTGAAGAGGTTTTAGGATCTAAGTCTAGACTTTGAGCGCAATTTACTTGATGAGCCCCAAGTATGCCGGTGGGAGCTAGTAGAGTTATTTGTCGCCTTGAATATTGTCTCCCATCTTGATGCTTTTGATTGTTATTCATTCAAGTGCGGAAAAGCCTGCCAGATAATGCAACATATTGTTCACATGTCACAAGAAGCACCTCATGAGTAAGTATCATGAGCATCTCTGGATTATTCTAAAGAGGAAGTGTCGCATCCAAACCGAATCATTACTCGGTTATAAGAGCAGCGTTATAAGAGGACCTCATGGTACGGTAGAAACACACAGGCACATGTGAGGTTCAGCTCTTTTTACACGTGAAACAGGAAGCTCATCTGAAGGCTTTAGGACACTGTTTCCTATCAGCTTCATCTTCATGATTTTGTAGGTAAAGACAGAATGAGAATCATCAGCAAACATTGTCCTATATTCTTCTTAGTCACTTGTACAATGCAATCTTATTTTTGTCAAAGTCTCTTCGCGTCAGCCCCCTTTCCCTAAACGATCCGTCTGGTTAAAGCACGTCAAACTTTTGCCGGTTTGTTGTATTCTGATCGTGAATAGATTAATCAATTAAATGGCCGGTGACAAACAGATTTTGTATCTTCAACAAATATCCTTAGAGCAATAATTAGAGATACAGGTTGCATTCTCCAAAACGTCCAAGCATCATGAATATTGCAATGACCCATGCCTACATCTGCCCCTCGACTCTTACCGTCATGCTTCTCTTCCACTTCATTTTCGCCTAATAATAATACCATTCTTATCAGTTCGCCAGATCGTCCACCGAAAGCGGGGCATTAAATCCACCATCTCATTTTTCGGAACCATTTCATGAAACACGATGATGATTTTGTGCAGTGTTGGTATGGTGATTCTCAGTTGCGCATCGAAATGTGAGCACGCGCCTTGAACGAATTATGAGTGGTGCGTATCCTGGTTTGCTTCGTTTGCGCATATGGGATTGAAACTATACAGTAAAGTTTCTAATATTGTCAGACTGGTGAATTGTCGAAGGAGCTTCAGACTATCTACATCATCTTCACTGAGCGCGTATTTTTCTGGCCTGTCTTTGACGCTCTTCACAGAGGGAAAGCTCATGTAGACGCGAGACATAAGACTTGCGTTCACCCTCCCAACAGAGTGTAGGAAGGACTGTAAGAGTTTGGTCTGGCACCCCGTCGTATCCATAAAGACGAAACAATTTCGCCCATAAAATACAACGCTAGTCTCCTCCCGCATTTTTCGATTGGCATACAGCGATGTAAGCCATTGACTTGGTCTCCCTGGAATCACTGTTTTGACCGCATGATCATAGACCTGTAAAAGATATATTCCATGTGGTACAACTAGCACTCTTTGGTAGATGTCGTCGCGAATTTTGATGGGTAAGTCAAAGAAGCCGAGGACAGGTGAGGATGTTTGGGGAACATAGATATCCCTCGGTGTATGAGCACCCATAGCAGGCCATGGGGAGGGAATCTAAAAAGCTCGATAGGAAGAAGAAACAGCCAAGGCCTACGTAGACCTTGTCATAAAATGGAGTGAGAGGGGGAAAAGAGAAAAAGGGAACGAGAGCTGAAATCGAAACAAAAAGCCATCGTATGTTTTGGTATCGGTGTCGGGTCCTCTAGTTGCAGTATTGTATGTATGTAGGTAGGTATGTATGTCAAGAGTCGGGTGGTATGCACGATGATTGATTGGGCGACGACAATGCTACATCGGCATCTTCATCGCCGATTTGCTGATCATACTTAACCTCTTAACAAGTCATGCTTCACCTGGAGACTACCTATACTCGCTCGATGTGACCACTTAGTGAGGGCCCTTTGAGTTTGACTACTTTTCGAATCCCTCGCACTTATTAGGTTGTATTTGATTTTCACTCTGCCCGATGTATCATGACCATGGTCGTCAACGTTTCTGATCCTGACATTCTCCTTGGGCAATTTCAGATGCAATCTTCTAGATCTGAGATCGCAAACAGTACGGCCCGTTGGCCATATTGAGAGTGTTTTTGAAGAGTATATCACAATTGTAGAACTACCCCAAAATGTCGACCTTTCAGCATGAACAACAACTAGAAGTATCATGGGAACAACAAAGTTCTCGTACTGATATAAAATCCCCTCGATTTTACAAGATCAGTATAACCGGCATGAGTACTGCTATCAAAGATGATGCGCTTGAGAATAGCTCATTTGAATCAGCCAAGGTTGTCTGCAAGAGACAACGCATTTTGATCAAAGCAATATTTGGTTGGTTGGTTGGTATAGAACTCGCCTTCTATTGAAAGGCATGAGTCTGATGTCTGTCTTTCTTTTTGAGTAATGAGGGAGGTGAAGGGAAGCGATATGACAGATTAATATTGCAACAGAATATACTCTAGTCCCAGGGTAATAAATGTATTAATAAATGAGGAAAGTTGAATGTTTCTCTCTTCAAGAGATTTGAGAAGAAAAAACAATACAACAATAATTCATCTATCATCGTGGTATGAAGATAACAATACTAGATAATTATATTGCTAGCAAGTACAATATATATATATATATATACCCAATTTAATTATCCACGTTCCCTCCTTTGTTTTATAAATTCTTGGCAAAATCTTTGTGTTCCATCACAGATGAGGTACATGAGGGTGCGTGCACCAGCTTTCAAGATCTTCATCTGTTTTGATGCTGCCTATCTACTGAACACATTACAACCACAACCACAAAGTCCAATTACGGGAAAATCTACGATCCTCCTACAGTCCCCACGAACGAAAGATAACATATCAATACGGATACTCTCATACTATAGCAACGATGGATTACTCTGATGCTTTGTGAGTTTCCCAAAACTTGCTTGCACCGTGCTCGTTGCGCGGCTTTGAGCTTGGGCTTGAGATTGAGAGCTGGGCCGATTGATGATGGTTGAGGGATTGAGGCTGCAGCTGGAGCTGGAGCTCAAGAATCTATGCTGCTTCTTGGTAGATTCAATCGATTGGAGCATGGCAGATGATGAAAGTCCAAAATGATAAAATTCGATTCAATTGGAAGCTCCTCGAGCTCCAAGGCTTCATCAAGAGCTCTCCCCAGCCCTCAACCACACCAGACCTTATCGCCCAGCGTCCGCGATTGAATGTGCCAGCTCATAGCTCATTGTTGAAGACGAGACTAATCATATATTCTTCTTAGCCGACTTGTCAATTTGGCAGTAGGTGTTTTTATGGTTCTTGGTGGAATCTCCCAATTCTTTCCTTTAGGCTTGTAAGTAACATACATATCCATGCGACAGCAAGAATAGAGAAATTTTGCTCTTTCTAACATCATCATAGCCAATCTATTATCATTGGATGTTACGTTATCATCTTCGGAATCTGTAAGTTATCCTCATACTATATCGTCCAGCTCATGAAATTTACTAACACACAATTTCCCAGGCACTGCTCTTCTTGGTTTGTCTCACCCACCTTAAGCTCGAAGTTTCACGGCAACGCCGTCTCATCCAACCTTGATTTGACTTCAAATGAGCCTGCCAAATTTTTCGCATATGATACTAATACCAAACTATAGAGTTCCAAATTCCTCCACAAGTCTCGCGCTATGCATCCTTCCTCTTTTCCTTCGTCGGACGTGGAATCTGTACGTCGCTCTCCACATCCCCATATACAACATCCACCACAAACCAAGCAAAACTAACACACAAACTTAGTCTACGTATTCGTTGGATCAATTCTCTTACACGACCACGTCTTGCGCATCATTGCCGGTTCTTTGATTGGTATAATCGGTCTTATTTACATTGGTCTCGAGTTTGTTCCATCTATCGAGCCACCTGCGAACATGAGGTAATTACCCAATCCCCCCATATCGCTCTATACACTTATTATACGATTCCTTTTGCTAATGATCATTCCCAAAAACAGAGAAGCAGATGGAGGATGGGGCGCCGAACAAGTCTAATCGCATCGCACACTTCCACCTCCCCTTCGAGTTCTAAGGCTCCTCAACCGCGATCACTCAATTCAAACGAGATATCATCAATATCTCCTACGATACGCACAACACCTCGATACCGAATCTACATTTTCCCTCGCAAATACTACCTTGACCATCACCTATTCATTGGTACTAAAGACGCGAGTTTCCAGAAAACAGCCTTTTATTACATATCATATTATCTCTCTTCCACCGAATCACCGATTCAAATTAGCTATAGAATGGACGGAGATAAGTCGAAACATCTCCTTACTATTCCTCGCGTGTGTATGTATGTACGTCAACCAGTCTTCAATAAAAGCAAGATAAAAAATCCAAAGCCGGGAGATTACAAACTTCACAATGTGAGACTTTCAACTCGGGATTGTATAATATTGATATAATGGTTTTATTTTGCTCAGACTCATTGGACTGCATATAATGAGGGTCTGTTGCGTAATTTTTTGTTCCGTTGGAACCACCTGCACCTATCTTGCTTGCCTGTGCCTTATATCCTATATCTGTTTCCATGTATACATTAGAGTTGCAAGTTTGTGCATCTAGCACTCCCAATATCAAAAGCTCGAACCTGGCACTGAAGATATACCAAAGAGAAATCCTGCACGCCTCTTGCCATTCCAATGTTACACTGATAATAAGTATAATGAAATCCCCCATTCATTAAGCGGCAGAGGGGTATCTGTATCCCATCCCATTCCGATTATGTAATGCCCCCGAAAAAAAGAACCCCTGGTAAACTCCCATCATATCATGCAGTGTGTGGCCCAGTCCTCAAAGACAAACTTGCTCACTCCCATGCCCCTATTCTTACTCACTTTCCTTTCCCGTTTCGTGCTCATCGTATTCTTTCCCATATCTGCAATGAACCCGCGAGAAAATTCACAAAGTAAACGCACATTCGTAATTTCATAGCTTTCTTTTTCGTCCAGTTTACCGGAAAGGCTAGTGTGGTTGGCGGGTAAATATTAATCCAACCCGATTCCCAATTCAGCCAATTCTCTTTCCTTGGCCTTTAAAGCCTCCCTCATCTTTTCCGCTTCCCTCTGTAGCATCTCCCTTCTCTCCGTCTTTGCACGATCGCTTTCACTTGCCGGGTCTTTCGCACTGCTCAGCGCACTTCCAGCTCCGCTACCCGAGGGACTGGTTGAGTAAGTAGCAGGACCGACGGTACTAAGACTCGGGCTAACAGCGGCGGAATACCGGCTTGGACTTAATCTCAGACTATCGGTTCCGCGGCGGAAGCTAAGGTCATTTTCGGGATTAACATCGGAATCTGAATTTGTGAAGCCGTGGTTCAGTATCGATTTTATGGATGAGAGACGTTTAGGTAAAGTTGATGCGTGTGCAGATTCCGAGGAGAGAGAATTATTTGGGTCCATATCGGTAGCGGAAAACGATCGTTTTCGAGAAGGGGAGAGATAATTGTTGGGCGATACGGAAAGTCGGTTATGGATTGGCGAAGGATATGATGCCATTGGCGGCAGTCGATTATCATTAGTCAAGGAGTCAAGATTTTGGCCTTGATAATTTGGATTCGATGTATAGGCGCCAAGATCAGATGGTGGATGTTGTTGATGCTGATGCTGGCCATTTTGTGTCCGGATTGGTTCGGGCAGGGCTCTTCCTGGATCGTTGCGTAAACGAAGACCCAAATTTACTGATCCGTCAGGATTCATTGTGCCTCGCTCAACTACCTCTTCAGGTGAAGCACGATCAGACTCTGGCGAATCCATTGTACTACTGGTTTCGTAGCTGGAAGCTTGAGAACCTTGAACTGCTGGGACTACCCTCTTACGACGCTTGATGATTGATTTTTTCATAGTCACTGGTCGATGCACACCATGGAGTTTATAATACAGACCTATCATGTGTTAGTTCGGATGCCTTTCTAGCTTGTCGACTAACTTACCACAAGCGTTACAAATTGTGTGGCCACTCTCATCTCTACGCCAGAGCGGTGTGATGGTAGTTCCACAGTTTTGACAAGCTACAACGACCGTTGTATTTTGTGCTTGTAGTTGGAGAGATGCGACATCAATCGGAGACGGCGCATCTGTTGGTTGGTCATTTTGCGGCTGTGGTGTTTGTGTTGCTTGCCTATCTTGACAAGAAGTAAAGTGGGCGGTTTTTGAGACACGGTTGTTGAAAGCTGGGCATCCACCACAGCCTTCAGCGCCTCCAGTGCCATTGCAACGTCCACCACCAGGACATGTTCCTGTGGAGGTTTGATCTGCAGAAACGTAGGTTGCGCCGGCAGCAGGAAGTGAAATTGACCCGCTCGCAGAGGGAGATTCCCGTTGATCTCCAGAATAGCCGATAGGAGCAGTGGTTGGTGGACGTTTTAGATTTGTCGGCCGAGAAGCATTGCGAGCTTTTTGATATAAGCCACAGGCATTGCATATAGTTGCTCCTTGAGGAGACCTTCGCCAAAGTGGTGTTCTAGTTGTGCCACAATTACTTTAAAAAGTTAGTCACAACTACCTACAAAGCAATTGTCTTCCATACCTGCATATTTGATTAGATTGAATCTGCTCCACGCCTGGGGACGACGCAGGGGCGCTGGCCTGGGAACTCTCTCTTTGACTCCGCTCTAACGAGGGGTCCCTAGGACTGTGGTGATTTACTGGAATACCAGTAGTTATAATTCTATCCGAGTTTTTATAGTCGGCATTAGATGAGATGCTTTGGGTGTAATCTCTTTCTTGTTGGCGCTGATCGTCGTATCTTGAAGAGTTTGCGGTTCCGGCCAATTGATTGCCTGCTTCATACTCTTCTTTGGTAGGCTGTTCCATTACAGCAACAGCCGATCGAACAGGAATCACTTCCTGCTTCCGTTGATGCGGAGAAGATGAGCCTTTGTTACTCATATTGCTAAAAGGATGATCCGACTTGAAGCCAATCGAAGGAGCGGTTTGCAGTGCGCAGCACATATGGTTTGTGAAAACGTTGACGTGTCTCGGAAATATGTGATTTCTGACGGGCGGAGAGAAAGCAGTAGCTAACGTCAAAAGATATGATGAGAGATCTCTCAAAAGTATGACTCGAGTTGTGATGTTCTTTATGAAGTAGTGAGAACTATAACGCCTTTAGATAAGGAGGAAGATTTTGCTATTGGAATAGCGTGAAGGCAAAGTCGATTATTCTTTAATCTCCTCGTGCAAGTATAGATGGGGTGGCGAGATGGTATGGTCGCCGATGAAATTATCCTATCGACGTTTGGATGCGGATGAGGAAGCAGGGTTAGATTGCCTTTGAATCTTAGCCTGGCCTCTTAAGCTCTACCTACTTGCGCCAGAGATACGAGCTGCTAGGGTGTGATGCAGTAAAGATTGGTGATTATATTCGGAAATGCTGTGAAAATACTGGAAATTATTCCTAGAATAAAATTGGAGCCCAATCAACGTTTGCAAGATGCAGAAGGTCCTGAAGATAATTTGAGGGTTTCGTCCTAGAGACTCGGGGCTAGAACTTCTGATAAGGATTGAAAGTCTGTTATCCAAGGAGTTGGCCTGATTGAGTGGAAAGTCAGCTCGACAACGCGGTAATGGTTATTGAAAATAGACTTGACAAAATAACGAGTAAGCTATGCAAGATCCAAGTGCTAACAGTAATGCAATTCTCTATGTTGTGGTCGTGATTGTGATTTGCGGTTGCACGGGCCAAGTTTATATTGGAGCGGGAAACAGAGCCTACAATGCACTACGCAAACTTCGACTTCGTCGTTGTTGAATGGGAGCAATGGCAATGCGATCAACCTCTTTTGCTCTAGTCAAGGCTCCAGAACCAAATAAAAGGGGGTAGAGGGACGGAAAATACAAGTGTTGAGATATCGTGCTGTGTTACCTACCTAAATGCGCTTGGATTTAATGGCTTTTGGATCAAAATGATCGCCGTGATCTCCGGAATTTCGAGCACGAGAAAAGGAATATTAAGGTTGATAATATGAGGAAGGATTGAGCGATTGCGATTTGATTTAACTTCACTCATGCAAGCCCAATTCCTTGTCTGACACAAGTTTTGCTTGCTTGCTCTCACTGAAATCCGTGACTGAAGATTGATTCGATAAAGTCCAGTGACCACCGTTAACCTTCCTCTCCTCCCCCTTTCGGATGTTTCAAAGGACCCTTTCTTTCTTCGTCGCTCCTTGGATCTGGATGTCGTCGTTCTCTTTTCCTTATTCGAATGTGTGGCTTTTGTCATCCATCATCTGTATAATGTGTGATGCTTTGTCGAATCCAAATATCGGTGAGATGAGTAATGTGAAGTCAGGGGTGTTAGAGGCTGAATGAAGTGGAATGAATATCAGAGAGAATATCTATCCGCCTTCCCTTCACGGTGGTCTGAGTGACAGCAAGTGAAGACGACTGTAACGAGAATTGTGAAGCGTGAAGATGTTTCGAACTCCTCTTCGCCCTTGAGACGGTGTGGACGGTGAGGTCGGTGTGAAGGGGAAATCCTGTTGTACGAATGGCTTTTTTCGAATAATATTCCAATAAGTTTTTTTGACGGTCGGTACTCGTGCAGCAAGGTCGTAGTAGAAAAAGGCTTTAGTTACGCAGTGGGTAAGCTCGTAAGGTTCGAAATTGATCGCTACCTAGGTAAGTTATGCATGTTCATGCCACTTGCTCCTCGCTCCTCTCAATCAAGAAACACCTGGAGTCCTGGAAAGGCAAGCGTCACTTACGCATAAAGAGTGGTTCTATTGCGATTAGCGTGAGCTAAATTATCTTAGCGTGGTCATTCACATTATCTGATTTTTCATTGGCTCGGCTGCGGCTTCTGTGAACAAAGATTTAATGCAGGGTCGAAAAAATGAATACTTATCGGTACCTTCCTGCCATTTCCCTAGTACATCCCTCGCATCGCGCAGGCTGGCACGGCTGGAACTGGGTATCGAGGGAGGTCAGCAAAGAAAAGGTCAACGGCCGTTGGTCCAACATGCCGGGTAGCACTTCCCTCATCTTCCGATTGCTTCGCATTTCCAATACTACGGAGCAACACATGAGATAAAGGTCACGAGACGTGGATGCTAGCGGAGTAGCACCTCCCTCGGTTTTATCTGATCCTATACGTATACGGACTATATACCATGTACAGAGTAGAGTGTGTAGAGTTTCAAATAATATCACTCGCCTAGCTCAATCTTCTTAATCTTCTTAACAATCGACATCGACAAAGCCAACTCCTATAGGAGGAAATCATTATGTAATGATATCGCATCAGATGTCACCACTAGCTACCGACCTATGTAATGTCATTCAAAATCATGGCAGACGATGCCCAGAATCGTGTCATGGCACAGAAGACTATCTTATCTAACCATAGAAATCGCCAGCATCACATATCACATTCATCTCTTGGAACAATTTGTTCACCGGCGACCACATTTCAATCATATCTCCCTTCCTCAACGAAAGCCTTTTGCCATAGACCTGAAAGGATTGTTCTAGACCATTTATAGTCCTCAATGCCCATCGCTTCCATTTCTCCAGAGCACAACCGCTATATGTACCTAGGTCATCTGCTGGCAGATCTAAGTATACTGTTACACTAGACTGTATTCTGAGCCAATCACCGTCCACGCAGATGAGATGTGTTTCTACATTTGCTTTTTCCGCTCCTCATTATCGCTTCCAGAATGCAGGCGAACGTGTACCCTATCAAGGGATTCGTGGAACAGAATTGCCACTGACTATCGGACTATTGTGCAATCCCACCTCCGATGCTACAAGATGTCTATCGAATTTGAACAGCGGCATGGATATTTCAATGCTGGTCACCTCACGCGCCTATAATCGCTGCGTCAAACTTCATACTCGAGTACATCGGTGATACAATAAACCAGTGAGAAGGAAAAAAGATTCCAACGCACAAACGTACATCTTCTACGTTGAGCTTTGCTTGACTTTGGTATTTCCTTTCAACTACATTACTTGTTTCGGACTGACATTCTGGTGCTTCGTGATTGGCATATATATCGTTTGCATTCCTTTTCGTACCCCCAAACCACCAGCCACGCCAACGATCCTCCTTGAAAGCCCCCAGTAAGATCCTCAGCCCTATCCTTATCCATGAGTTCATCTCGTGTTTGTGTTCAACTCGAGATGGTCAACTATCTTTGGTAAGAATACAATACGATACAGCACATCCTCCTCAAAGTGTGAATGTTTTACACGTACATATGCGGTGTGGACCAATTATTCAATCTCTTGAGTTCAAAGTCTCCGCAGCCATAATTCATCAGCACTTCCGCTAAATGACAGGAGTCTATTCCGATGTCACGGAATCTCAATGCTACATTGGTATCTACCCAATCATAGCCTCCATCAACACAACTTGAACGACTCCGACTAATGACAAGAAACGCCGCGCGTTACAACCACCAAGTACCTCACCCTGTCAAATACTATGTTAAAGGTTGCTTTATCGTCTCTAGCCCAACAGTCGTGGTAATGTGACCGTCACGTCTCCACGGGTAACAATTTCTGTTATACGACAGCGGCATGGAATATATTTTCCTTTGCCGAATCCGAACTTACTCCGTCAGTGCAAAGACCCGAAATCATACAGCATGAAAGAGGGATGAACTACATTATACAAACAAACTCGTCCCTTGCAAAGGCACAGCATGATTATTGGCCAAGAGAGGAGGAATCGAGATTACGGATTCGTGGCTCGAGTTTCCCCTCTTCATACATCTCAATTGCCAAAGTTTCACAACTTTGATATTAATGGACCTTACCTATCATCGAGATCCACGAATATATTTCGAGAGATGCATCCTCATCCTTGAGGTTGATCCTTGAGCTTGACACCATGTAACATCAAAATGCTATAGCTGTGCAACCAAACAACGCATGGAGCCGCCGGCCTACATATACGGTACCATTTCATCCATTTACCTAGCGAAACTCCAACCCTCGAGATTCCAGCCATGCAACATTCCGACGACAAGGTATAACTATAGGGATAATGTTGGTCGCCGAATGGCAGGTAACGGTACGGCATCACGTAGGTCTTGGGAATCCAATTAAAATCCCACCACACATCTATCTTCCCCATCTGATAGCAAGCAGCATACTTGCAAAAGTAAGTGAAATCGACTTTCTTTGTAGTCGAGTCTCTTCCAACTTGGTCTCTCCGTAACTTAGTCTCTTCCTTATTCGAAAAGCTTTCCCCCCAAGATATTTCCTTACGCGCATCGGACGTAGCACCAAATGCTCGGCGAGTTTTTTTCCTTCTTGTCAAGTGCCGTACGGAGGTATACTGAACGGAACGAACAAACTTCCCGAGTTACAAGTGCCTTCCTACATATATCTCATGGGCCCAGGTAGCACGGCGAGTATGCTGCGCAATTGAGTATATCTATGCATGCATGGATGCAGAAATATCAATATCAGATCCGGACCGAGACCTTTCAGACCCTACAAGGCGACACTAGAATGTCAAAGCTACTTGGAATGAGTATGGATATGTCACTTGTAAGTACTTGGTACACCGCCAATTCCTGAGCATGAATTTGAATATTGTCTTTGCATCTGAGCAGCCATGCGGAAAATATCATCGGACCATTTTGAAATCTCTCGAGAAAAGAACAGGCTAGACTTCTACATTTTTTCTCAAGATATGTCATATTATTCAAGTACGAATACGAGGAAGAAGTACAAACACATTGATCTCTCATATCATCAGTCAAAGACTTGTCTCTCTACGGTACAGTATACCCCGCCATCACCGCCTCACATAGGTAGAGAACCGTCGAGGTCCTATTTTAAAATACGAGTGGCTCACTCAATTCACATAACATACCACTAATCATAATAACCAAATCCAAACAATGTAAACCCAAACTCTCACTCGTAGTTTCCTCAATCGCTCAGCCCCTACCCTCCATTGACCATTGGCAATTGCTCAACCATGATCGATACCTTTCATTCCAGCTTCCAAGACCAGAGTTTGTAAACATCCCGCACATAATATCAAAAGAAACCTCATCCATCTACCCAACTAGCAGATGATTTCACCTACCCCCACCCTTTCACCCTGCACCCTTCAGCTACCAGATATCCACCATTTCCATTTCCATTTCCCTCTTCCTAACGGCCATCATCACCCTATCCCATTGAATCCCATCATACCCTCCCTCCTCCTATCCTCACCCTACCTACCAGGCTCCAAACATCCATTCCAATCCAATCCAATCTAATCCAATTCCTCCATCATTTTTCTTCCATCTCCCTCTCATCTTCCTCATCTCCCAAGATTCCAAGATTCCAAGATTCCACATCTCCATCTCCATCCCCATCCCCATTCTCAATTCTTCACTCTTAGCTCTTAGCTCTTAGTTCTTCATCTCAACTACTATACACTGCATACTACATACCACATACACAATCATGAGCATCAACAACCACAAAAACAACCATAATCTCCTCCTCACAAATCCCCTCACAGATATCGATATCTCGATTCTCTACCTCTAGTTGTATTTATTTGTTTCACCCATCACTCCCATCACTCCCATCACTCCCATCACTCCCATCACTCCCATCACTCCCATCACTCCCATCACTCCCATCACTCCCACTCCCATCACTCCCACCCATCCCACCCATCCCATTTTCATTTCCTTTCCCGTTCCCCAAACATACAATCTACCCTCCATTTTCATTTCCACATCTCTCTCCACGTCATTCAATGCAATTCAACGACCTAGTATCCAAATACTCGTCACCTCTAATTCTACCACCCAATAATCTTCAATCTTCAACCTTCAACCCCTCATCCCTCTCTCCCAAACTCCTCTCAATCCCTTCCAAACTTCTTCCCCCTTGTTCCACCTATTCCCTAATCCCCTACTCTCCCTACTCCCCCGCCTACCCTCTCCTTCTCCCTCTCCTTCTCCCTCTCCTTCTCCCTCCCTCCCTCATCTTCCCTCTTCAAAAAAAACCCCCAACCAACGCACACCACAAAGCACAAAGCACAAAGCACAATGATAAATCCACAAGACAACCCAACAAAAACCCAAAAACAAAACAACTTCATTTCCATCTCCCCATCCCCATCTCCCAAGATCTATATAGATACCTATCCACATCTAAAAACACAACTCACAACTCAAACACCAAGACCCAGTGCCCATCTAAACAATCTCAACTCTTCAACTTTATACTCATCACTCATGACCTAGGTAGTCTCCAGTTTTTCGAGTCCATTCACAGATGCACTCAGTACAAGCCATTATCATTTAATTCCATCCAAATTATAATTTGAAAATACGTGGTTTCATCAGCTCACCACCTCGGGCTTTCTTTTCGCCTTGTAATTTTATCTTTCCCCTTCCCATCAACTCATTGCACTGCCTCTCCATCACTTAACCATTGAAGTGCCAACTTCCCATAGATACACAGAGACTTCATCACAAACATAAATGGTTTTCAATATGCCCTTTTTATTGCAGTGTGTACATTGCCTCTTGGCGAAAATCATGTTTCATCCTGGCACTACATATTGAAAGTAACGAAGTGAACTAAATTGACCAAAGAAATTCGTGCACGCCTTCTCAAGCCCTCGTAACCTCGAGAGCTTGTAGCCTCATAGGCTCTCCCTAAATTCACCACCACTTTATCATCTCTCTGGAAATAGCAAAGTATGAAAGCCATCAAAAAGCAACGTGAAAAGCAAAAGGCAAACATTGCAAAATAAGCAAGCCATATTGTAAATGTACACCAACAAAATAGCACCAGTTATAACAAATCCTCCATCGCATATTCTGCCAAATCTGCATCTTATCCATATATCAATTCTTCCTTCCCTTTTTCGTAACTGTGATCCACTCGCCATCTTCAACAGGAGGGGGGTTGTTTGATCGATCTGTAATAACTTTCTTTTCTTTCTCAGCAGTACCTGTAGTGCCGATTGAGCCATAGCCAACAACACTCGCCCATGTAGAAGTAGACTTGTGGGTATTGATGCCATGTTTCACACTGTATTCAACAAGATCATCAATACCCTCTTGTTCCATTTCGTCATCTTCTTCCACGGAAGCATCAACAAGTCCTTCGGTTCCGAAACAGTTGTAAGCATTTTTAATTTTAACAAGAGGTTTCGTCGAAATACTCTTATATTGTTTTGGTTTCGGTCGAATGTGCGACTCGTGTGCGGTAGTGATTCCCGAGACCTTACTATTCTTGATTTTCTGCGTTTTTTTGGCGACAAATTTATCCTCGCTTCCATGTGCCATTTCTTTTATATCCTGCCTCTCAACTATCAGTTCTGCAGGCATGTCCTTATCCGCAGCAACTTCGCCTTCGTTGTCTGCGGCGCCAAAGAGCTCTGCTTCGGTTTTCATCGCAATCATTTTCTGACCTGGGGTTATCTTCTGACCAGTTGCCCAGTCAAACATTTTGCGGTATTCAAGGATATTCCGAAACGCGTTTCGTCCAGCCCATCTCCAGAAACCTTCTTCTCTGATAACAGCCTCTTCTTCTTCCTTCCTGATAACATCTAGATCATTCTGGATGGCGGCGATGAGCTTTCGTATCAATTCTTTTCGGGTTTTCGGATTGGAAGTCGGTTTGACATCAATGCCAAGACGACAGAAAATTTCGGCATCAATACCACCATATGGATCGCTTTTGTAGGCTGTTTCGGGGGTGAACCTTTGCTGGTGACCACGGAGTTTGGATTGCCTTAATGGTGTGACTGTAGTGAGTCTTTTAGCTGCTCTCTGTTGCTTTGGAGTCGGAAAGTTGGGTGTCTTGTATTCTTTATTGGAAACTTGAGTGGGTGGCTGAACCGCATATGCATCATATCCTTCATCCTCCTCTCCGACTGGACCAGCAGTTGCAGATGATGTATCAGCATAACGGTTGTCATAAGCATATGTACCTTCCCAAGCACCTTTACTTTCGTGGATTTTGCCATGCAATGCCTCGCTAATGCGATTGATCTCACCTTGACTACAAACAACAACGTTTTTTCTAGTCTTTGCCCCCAACTTCTTTGCTCGCTTCCTTTCTCTCCTTGTTGGAATCTCTTCCTCTAGGCTCATTTCAGATATTGCGTCGGTTGCCTCGGATGTGGTCTCGGAGTCTGTCCGTTTCTTGTCAGTTTTGTCTTTTCTCTTCATCATCTGAGATTCAAGAGATAAATCAGCTTGGTCAAAGGTATTTATCTCTCGAATTATAGCCAGGATCTCCTTATGTCGATTATAGTGCATCTCATCAGACGTGTTGCATCTATTATAATTAGCAAATTAGCCTAGATAGGTATGAAGGCCGATGTAATTACCCAAGACATTCATGAGATTTTCCTTTTTTATGCATGCAAATTAGCATTATCATTGACTATTTGATGGTCTCATAACCATAATCAAGCACTTGGTGGCCAGAACAACGTTAATAAGGTTGGGGAACTTACCAAGGAAGTGCAGCTGCTGATGAAATCGGAAGCAAGGTTCAACATGCTTACCAAGGCAGGAAGACTTTGAACGAGCATCTATGGGAGTAGCATAGTAAGTAAGTCTACCAGAGTTACAGATGAGGTCACTATAGCTTGATGTGACGTACTATGAAGTGGTGTCGCACATGTTCCGCAATGATGTTCTAAAAACGGTTGTTAGTATACTCTGCGACAAACATAAGATTGTGGGATTTCGTACCTAAGCCAGGTGATACATCCCATTTATACAAGGTTTTACCCTTATAGAGACGATCTTCGCGAGCAATTATTGCCCAATTCATCATAGCGAATACTGTACAAAGTAGTTGAACTAGGAATGTTCGAGTTTCTTGACGACAAGATCTTTGATTGCCTTGAGATATGTAAGTAATTGAATTTTGATGCTGAGTTTGGTCTACGAATCTCTCCGCACCTGTGGAAAAATTCTTGTCTTCGACGTTACGAGTCAATCAAACTATTTTGTGAAGATTCAAAAAACAGTCAGCCCACGGGGAAAGAAAGGTTGTAAATGAGATATATTTGTTGTGGACAAACAGATCAACAGCGATCTTTTTTCGGTCTGATGTCAAGGGAGATGAAAGTCTTCAATGTTGGCGCAAGATGCCAATTGTATTTTTTAAATAGCGTGCCGGAGAAGAAATGTTATCAATTCCTCAGTGCAATACTAGCTGTAGAAAACACTTACAGAAATTTCGAAGCAATTAGAATGCGAGAATATCAAGATGTTGTGAGCTTGTGTTGGTTACAATATTGATAGAAATTCTGATCCAAATTTTTGGAATTGATTGTGAATTGAACGGTGCAGGTGGTTGACTGGACTGAACATGAAATAGTGACGCTCGTGAGGCTAGTGAAGGAAAACTAGTGTAGATACCGGTAGACGTGTTTTATTTCTTTAGATCATACGGTTCAACACGGCTGTAATGAAGGCGGTTGTGAACTGAATCTTGCCGAACTCCGGACTCAAGGCTTGTGTAATCAACTTATTAGACGCGATGAATGAATGAGATGTATCAATATGGATGGAGTGAATATGTTCAAGCTTGATCCAGGAAAGTAAAATCCGTTCTTTTATATTTTTTCGTTCCAATTTCATCCAGTAAAATTCGCTATCTTCCGGATCCAATGTTCCTATCGACATCGATCTGCCACGTTGGGCTGTCAGACTGGGTAGAATTGTTCCGTAGGCGATGACTTTACTAAACACTAGATATCTCAAAGAAGCTTTCTGCAGATGAGATGCTTCTGAATTCAAGCCCCTCTCGAGTTTGGATGTCTCTCAAGCAGATAAAGAATTGGTTGCCGTCCTGGCGGGAAGAATTTGATATGATAGGCCAGATTAAGATTGAGAACTCTAGAACTTCTTCGCTTCAAATATAGCTGCGGGCTATCGATAGGTGTTTTACATGAAATGTTCGTCGAATTTGAGGGATAGGAGTTGTGAAAATGACAGAAGCGTTGGTTGTCGTCTCGATCGAAAGATATTGTCTTCAGATTTTGATGAAAGATAGATCTGTAGTAGCTACTTTCACGGAGAAAGGACCGCACAATACTGGATGATGCCTCAGTTGAAGGTATTTCGAAGACTCGAGATTTGTTGCTTGTAAATCCTAATTCTGAAAGAGATGTCGAGTGTTCTATTGACCTCCTTCTATCTCCTTCTACTGCCTCTCACTTTTAGTCGTGGATAGAGATTGTCTGCTGAGTAAATCCTAAGTGTTATACCCCCAGTCCTTCACCTGACCTTCTTGTTTCTCTCCCTTGTAGTCGTAGGTAAAGACTGATTGCTGAATAGACAGCGAGTGATGTTTGACTTTTCGTTTTCTCCTTTTTCTTCTCTCTCACTCGAATCGTATATGAAGACTGGCCATATGAAGACTGGCTGATCAGCGAACGTTGAATGCTGAAGTTGAATGTTTTCTCTTCCTCCTATCTCTATGCGAACAAAGGAAGTAAGATGCTGATGTTGTTGACGTGAGGATTAAGTGAGTGTTGTTCCCTGAAGAAAGTTTGTGCCAAGTGGTTTGGATGAATGCTAATGAAATTGATGAACGTCTTCCCCAATCCTCTTATTAG
>PQXL01000309.1:0-47884 GCA_004916875.1 Botrytis galanthina
GGGAGAGGGGGAGGGAAAGGAGCTTATATGGTGGGTGGTATTATTGGTATGTCTGGAGGATCGATGGAGAGAGGATTAGGAGAGAGGATTGGGAGTGAGGATTGGGAGTGAGGAATGAGATTAGGATTGAAGATGAAGATGAAGATGAAGATGAAGATAAAAATAAAAATAAAAGAATTTATAGAAGAAAATATATAAAAGAAAATAGCTGCTAAGTGGAGAGAAACTAGGAGTTAGGAGCTAGGAGTTAGAAACTAAATGATTCAATTAGTCTCTTTTTTTTATTTAAATTTGTTATTGTATACCTAGTGAGTGATATTTAGGGGATGGGGAATGGGGAATGGGGGATGGGGTTAGTGAGTTTTAGAGGGGAGGAGAATGGATTGAAAGATGGTAGAGGAAAGATTGAGAGATTGAGAGATTGAGAGATTGAGAGATTGAGAGATTGAGAGATTGAGAGATTGAGAGATTGAGAGGAGAGATTGAGAGATTGAGATTTGAAATTTATTTTCAAATTCCTGATTTATATATGTATGTGTGTGTATATATATAAATAGAAATTTCAAATTTCAAACTTCAAACTTCAAACTTCAAAATTCAAAATTCAAAATTCAAAATTCAAAATTCAAAATTCAAAATTCAAAATTCAAAATTCAAAATTCAAAATTCAAAATAGATTCTAAACATTATTCAAGATATAAAGAGAATATATCACAATTTCAAGAAAATAACAATAAAGAAAAAGTAGAAGGGGGGATTAGATTATATTCATTTATTGTTTTAGTTATTGATAGATAGTTATAGCTGATAATTAAGAAAGGGATAAATAGATTAAAGAATGAAGATTGAAGATTTAGTTACTGGTGTGATTCTCAATTACTTGATGTGTAGTGGGAATGTGTAGTGGGGATCGTGGGAATAATGGGGATAGTAAATTGATAGTTGGATTGGAGGAGGTAGGTAGGTAGGTATTGAAGAATTGAAGGATGGAAGGATGGAAGGATGGAAGGATGGAAGGATGGAAGATAGAGTGGTGTGATTAATGTGTGGATTGTGGATTTGTAGGTGTGGATTTGTAGGTGTGGATTGTATTAGTATATAGTATGTAAGATTACTTTATAAGTATTGATTTACTAGTGATTATATTGTAGAGAGTTGAAGAAAGAAAGTGTGTGTGTTTAGGAGAAAGTGGGTATTTATTTATTGAGAGAGGAGGGGAGGACAGAAGAGAAGAGGAGAGAGAAGGAGAGAAAGGTTTGAGGACATCGATGGTTAGAGATTGGGGTTTTGATTATTGCGAGGGGGGTTGGTTGGGGTATTGTGTTGTATTGTAATTTGCTTGCGGCTTTGGGGGCTGTTGAAGGGTTGGGGTTGGGATTGGGAGATTATATTAGATTAGATTGTGAGAATGATTGTGATGGAGAGGAAACTTGGAGGGGGGGTGAAATGGAAGGGGAAAGGGGTGAGATGGATGAAATTACCGATTGTATTCTATTCTCTTTATCTATTTATCTGAAAGCGTGAGAGAATAAATGTTAAATAATCATACAAAAATTTAGGATAACAAGGCCTCACATCAAGCTCAAATCAGATTCTTGATCGTAGTAGGAAATTATTATTGTTAGGGGTTTTCTATATGTGGAAACATAAATAGATGAGTTGAATAAATAAATGTATACTCGGTACTTTATCTGATGATGATGATGATCAGCGGCTCGCTCGCTTATGAAAGGGGTGCTGGGGTGCTGGGGTGCTGCGGGTGGAGTGGGTCTGTGAGATTTTGTTTGATGATTTATTGTTTATAAGTGACGAATGAGGAATGAGAGGAATGGAAATTTGGAAGATGGGATATGTTATGGTTGTGATGGTATATGATGATGATAATAATAATATGTAAAAATCAGGATGTTTTTTGAGGAATGGAAGGACTTATTTTTGTATAGGGGCTATTTCGGAATCGGAAAAGAAGTGGCATTATTAAGAGTTGTGATGTGGTTTTTTGGTTCAATCGATTGTTTGTCTACTTGATATCTTTTTAGAAGAGGGGTTTGTTAGTTTGTATTAGGATCAATAATTTGAGTAAAGATTTAGTGTAATAAATACACTAAATTCCATGTCTCGTTTAGAGAGAGGAGTAGTCTGATTGTATAGTTTAGTCATAGAGTCATGTGCTTAGATCTATCAAGTCCGTAAATTTATCTTTATACATACGCACTGATCTTGATATCTCGTCTCACGAAGTTAATACTTTGACATACCCATTCTTGCTAGTTTGTAATCAGAGAAGCAGAAAGGTATATCATATAGATATCCCGGTTTGGGTCTTTAGAGGAGTATCTGGACGAGGATATGGTTTCCGAAGTTCTGCTATTTGATATGTTACTCACCATCTTTTCCGCTCTCAGGTTTCAGCTACAAGGTCGAAAGAGTGATGCGGATTTAAAGCAGAGCTTGTGATGTAAAAGAAATGGAGGAGAAAGGAAATGTTTACATTAATGTCAAAAACTCCAAGACTAAGCTGGTGAGTGAGTGCGGTACTATGAAAATTTCAAAAAAGTATTTGAAATTTCTAGGTAGATAATGAGAGTGGCTGATAAAGATTAGGCTACTATTTCTGCAATGGACACTGGAGAATCAAAAAATCTTAGACCCGCGAAGGAAAATAGCAAGTCAAAGAAAGTTACCCAGAGGGTTAAAGATGTTACTTTGTTTTTTTGCGCTATTAGAAGCATAAACAGAGCTTATCACCCGGAGAAAAGAGTCTAGAAATAGTCGCGATATGGTATCTCAATATTTTTTAGTATCTTAGGTAACTAACCATATTTTAGAAGAAATATTATTTTGAAAAATAAGCTCTAAAAGTATCTTCTGCCTAAAGATTAGAAAGCTAAGATGAATGAGATGAAGTCGATGAAGGGTTTTGGTTATTTCTTGTTCGATATTCTGTTAATGGATTGGGTTCTCATGGGATTGATATAGTAGTAGAATCAAGGTGAGAGGTTACATTTTCTATTAGTTGTATGATCTTGTATGCTCTAGTGGTGATTCGATGAATAGGAAAAAATAGAGATTTTCGTCATCGGCGCTCGTAGTCAAATAAAGACTTTGGATTTACCATATCATATGGAGCTGCCAGACTCCCTTGCTGCAAAAGTGGAAAGATATCATTATAGATGATAAGAGAGATTGATAGACACTCATAGAGGGTGGCGAATCATGCATGATGTGATAGAAGAATCTAGAAAAAATCATGATATCGAAAAGAGATAGTGCAGACGAGCTTGATTTGGCATCTGAAGTTCATAGTGAGAATAATTTGAAGAATGTTTGAAGACTTATCTAAATTTGATTTACAAAAATTGACAGCGCAATATGCACGGATATAGATAGAATGAAATAATTCATAGTCGCAAGATATAAAAGCCGTTGATGGGAAAAATTTAAAATTTCCAAGTTTTCCATCATACACCCGTTGATCCTCCCATTCTATTTCGTATCTACATTGCAACTTATGCATATTCTAGTCTATTTACAAGCATCTAATCCAGCCAATTATGATACAGGAATTTTCCACGACACCGCATCCAGCTTTATCTAGGAGTTTCTGGGGGGGTCTAACACAGGGTGGTTCGTAGTGTCAACTCCCATGGTAATATACCCAATCATTCCCTTGGTGATATCTTCTCCATCAATTGGAACAACATCCATAACTGGATTGTATCCGTGTGCGAATCCACCAGTGTAGTAGTTATCCTCAGCGTTGGTGAGACGGGTGATTTCAGTGTGGCTCACATAAGGTTCCTGGGCCATGATTGTCTCGGTAACAGTGTCGTTGAAATAGAATTGACCGATGGAGTTTAAGTTTCCGGTTAAAACGGTACCGTTGGAGTGGAGAACATAGTCGGTGAAAACTACATTTTGTGTTAGTAAATGAATGCAGAGCTTTGATACGAAGATAAGGATTTATGTATGCGGGAGAGAGAAAACTTTACCTTGAGCATGAATGTGAATAGTTCTTTTCGAATAGAAACCGGGGAAGACAGTCTTCATCTCCAACATTCCCTCATCATTCGTAGGCCACATTCCTCTCAACCAAGTTTCATCATCTGTGTGGATATCCGTAACACCGTATACGAAATCCGTGATGTTCATCTCCTGAAGCAGAGTGGGGAACGGAACATTGGGGTCTCGACCGGTGAAACTGGAATAACTACCAGTACCATTGCAATGCCAAAAGGACACGAGCGCATTGGGAAGTGGCTCACATGTCGCCATATCGATAACTCCCACATCGAGAATTAGAGGAACACCGGCTTGGCCTTCGGTCATATCTTGACGGAGAGTCTCGGATCGAGGCCAGTAGTAAGGACCAGCAGTGACGTCGGCGGCCAAGACACAAGTATCATTCTTGAGGACATCATAGTAAGGCGCTTCGGTGGTGATGGTGTATGTTGCGTTTCCAGATCGCTTGGCGAGAGCTTCTGCGTTTCGTCGTTCATATCGACGTTTGTTGTAGTTTGCAGTTCCGGAAGCGCATCGCTTGGAGAGGTCTGCGGAACGTTTTAACGTTTCTGTTGAAACTTCTTTGTGGGCAAGAAGTGGTGTGGCTAGAAGGCCGAGGACAGAGAGGTGTTGTAGCTTCATTTTGATGGAGTTTTCCTGGTTTCAAGCTGGAGAAGTAGATGTGCTGCAAACTGTGTTGATGCTTCAATGTGGAAGTAGATGATGCTCCCTTATATATGCTTTCCAAACCCCCCTCATTACTTTCAGATACACATCATTGGTCAATGTGCCTACAATCTGAAGGCCCATATGTAAAGATGTACCGCATATTGTACCTGACTACCGAGCAAATCGCATCATTCGAGGGATCCTCCGAGTGGGGCCCCGCCCAGACAGCGGAGAGCTAACCGTTAAGGTTAATTGATTGTCGGAATGTGGACGGACAGTTACCACTGATTAAGCAGGAGGAAGTGGAATATGTACACGCGGCAGTGACATTGCCAAGCCTTGGCAATGCAACCTCAATGATTACCGAATGTCTATTTCATAACTGATCCTGGGGAATAGTAATCAGACTTCAAGGATTGAAAGCTACAGCACTGTGATAAGATACGTAAGGTGAATGAATACACGGACTACAAATTTTTTCTCCTTGCAGCTTACATGTGGTTGCTAAGTGATGATTAAATGGCTCTTGATTGATTGGCCATCTGATCCAAAAGATCCAAAGCTAGGCGAGCCTTCAAAGAAGAATGACACTCCTCTACCTTAGCTGGCGTTGAAGGTCTGTTGTCTTTTGACCTCTGCTTAACAAAGTAGATACCATGCCATAGTATAGATTTACTCAACCAACCAATTAGAAATTCTGATTTACGAATCACTGGATCATCATTGAAAGAAGGTTTGTTGTCGGCATTGGCATGGTCAACTTAATTATCATGCTTAATTCCCATGTTTTTTAGTGGAGACTTGCTGACGGATATATGATAAACTTTTCCCCGCCCCGGTCCCCAGAATAAAACATGGGGCCGACAATCTAGCGGCTCGTCAATTTGCTTGTGCCACCCCTGAGTTACGGCCACCAGGTAGCCAATTGATCGCACGTAATAACATATCATCAGTACGTCACAATCAGGTCGGCTAACCCCTGTTTTAATCGCTGAAAATTCGGCAATGCCATACTCTAGCTCAATCTATTCTTCACGTTTTTAACTGATCCAAGAGCAATCAATATAACCTTTGAAATGTCAAATATCCTGGTCTCGGAGGTTTTGTATTCTCCAAAAACCCCGATGCGATGATCTTTCTATGCGCAAAAACGCATCGGGTTGTTGCGTCAGCTCCGACATATGAGAGCCCAGGCGTATTACTGATCTGGAGTAGATGCGTTCTATAGCTACCTAGATAGACTCTTGAATCCCACCAGATAATGTTTTAGTTGCTTGTCCACTTGAAGTTGCCGATATACTCACCTAAAAGAGTCGAAGTCCCACTTCCATGATGAATGCAGTGCCAACATGCTTGTTAGCCAACAGACGTACAATGTGGCACTGAAATTAAGTTGGAACAATTCTCAATTTGACCAGCACTTGAGTTCATGGAGCCTCTCAACTTCCTTTCCCATTGAATAGTGATCAGAGTACCCCAAATAAATACGCCCGGACCGATGTTGTGGCTATGAAATTACCTCGACCACACTATTCATTTTCGGGGTTTTCCCACATCAAAACCTTAAACTATCATGAAATTTTCTCATGTAGTTGGACTCAAGCAGTTATCAGTGACATGCAACCATTTTTGCTGTCTGGAAAGAATAAAGCTGGAAGAAAGCTGGAAGAAAGACAACAACAGGTGAGTAGACTATTGAGTGGGACATTATGCCAGCGATTTGGTTGCGAAGTTTTCACACGGAGTCATGTCGGAAGTTCTAGCCTAAGATATTTGCACTAGCACCACTATCTATACCATTTCCACATGTGCACTCCCAGTTTGATCAGATCAATTCAACCTCCAAAGCCAATACGCATTCTACTAGCCTTCTTTTTACATTGTGAAGAAGCTCACTGCGTATAGTAACGACACCACGAATCATATTATTAAGACGAGCACTCCCAAACTCCTGACCGAAGATAAAGAGAACCATAAAGCTCACAAGTATACCAAGCCCTGTACAATCTTGTTGTCTAACCTCACGTTTTCCAATTCTCTCAACTCACTTTGAATTGACAACAAAACGGGGAGGATATCACTAGGAACGATGAACATTCAAGCATAAAATAAGCATAACTTACAGCAAAGTGCGATAAAAGGTAAAGAAGCTTGACAGCCAACGAAAATATAACTGCACAACCCTACTACCGTAAGCTCAACTTTGAGATTAACACACACATCACACCCCCTCTTCCCCTAAAAACCCTAGAGAACTTCGTGACAAGTTCATATCAGCAAGTCTCCTTTCACCAAAGCCCAAAACCATCAATCTTCAGTCCCACCATATGTGGACATAGCCATTCACCAACCTCACATCCAATCCTAAATGACCAAAAAACTTGAAAACACAAACTTTTCAATCAACTATTTTCTTCCCAGTACCACCTATTTTTCAGTGAAAAAACAACTAAAATAAATAAATCAATATCCCCTCAATCCGAAATTCAACTTTTCATCCCCAAAATATCAATCCATCAAATTGTTATCGAATTTTAAAAATACCATGTTTCCCATTTTTTGATGTGTTTTTAGCGAAAAAGTTGAATCAACTATTATTTTTCAACCCATATTTTCCAAAAAACCAAAAAGTTCAAGAAAATCCGTGGAAAACCCAGAAAAAAGGAAATCAACTATTTCAGACATGCAACAAACGAGTTCGAACTGTCAAGATCACGAGATTGTACTGTTTATGGTTGGTTCCTGGAAAGGGGGATTGTTTCTCCGAGAGCCGAAGTTGTGCCATGAGGTTAGGGTAGGGCACTGAAAGGGTTGGAAGAATGAAAGAGGGTTGGGGGATTGGTTTAAACAACTTTAATGGATGTATTTGTTACTCTGCTCTAGAGAAAAGAAATTAGTGTGATTGTTTTTACTTGAAAGGTATGTATTTTTCTTGAGATGTTTTGAAATTGGGGCTGGCCTGGGGAGATTTGATAGATCTTTATTGGAAAGACGTCAGGAATTTAAACTTTCTTTCACTGGAGGAAGGCACTTGTAAAGCATACTTGATTCTAGAAAGGAAATTGATAATAGCTATGAAAATCGAGATTTCCACACAGCCTTTGCAAGTCAAGACAGCAGATGGGAAGTAAGATTACAAGTTACTTCCTCCATGTTAAATACAAGAACCAGTCATTCATTTATCATGATCAACCATGATCCACTATTCTCAAATTGCCATGATTTCATAACAACATCAACATCAATACCAAAACTGAAGAGATATATCTCTTGAAATTTCTAGAAGTATTCAGACCGGATGTCACTGGAATCCAATCTTTCAAGCCGGAAAATTCAGAAATTCAGAATAATCCCAGAAGCTAAAGAACGTGAACAAGGAAGAATCAGTACTACTGAATATGATCTCGATGTGAAATATATCCAAAAATCTACAAATCTTCATCTCTCCGACAAATTTAAAATCTCAGCCTAAGATATTCGAAGCCCTGAGTCCCAGCTACGCAAATTCAAAGCGATAGGTATACGAAGAGGAGAAGAGTAGACAATAGGCACCAAAAACCTCAATGATTTCCCCCTCCCGAAGGAATACAAAACCCTTCCCAGAACCCAATCCAAGCCAAATCCCCGTGCGTATACTACACACTACCTATACTCTTCTTCTGACATCCAACCAAATTCATTAACATGCTATTTCCAGTTTCCAAATCATCATCACATTCCGGAACTCCAATATTTAGAGGATTGTAGATATGTGTCTACAGCTAATTAAGCTAGTATTTCTGTTGCCAAGGATCAAGATCTTCTTGTTAGGCAAATTGGAAAGAGAGGATTAACTTATATCTCAATACTAGGTAACTAACCTCTTGTGTATTGCTATTCCGCACTCAATCTGAACATAAGGCCATTCAACGTCCTCATCCCATCCTTCCAGAACATCTATCTCCCACCCACAGCCTCACTACTACTACTACCACGCCCTGCCTCTCTCTCCCAACCACAATTTTTTTTTCTTCTCTTCCCTTCCCTTCCCTCTCCTTTCCATTCCACACACATTCTGCATTCATTCTCACAAGACTTGATCAAATCCAATCCTATCCAATCCAATCGAAATAATCACCCCTCCACCGAGCTCGGCTGAGCTGAGCTGAGCTGAATCGGATCCAATGCAACTACTCCCCTGCTGAATACATATATACTACATACATGCACATCACTTCACCGAATCTCATCACCATCATCATCATCGTCATCATCATCCTTCCCAATTACCCCCTCACTCTCACTCTCACCCTCAATATATCTCCATACATCTCCACCACAATACAAAACCTTGCATCACATCACATCACAGCCGCATATATCAATACAAACTTTCATTTACCCATCTATTTACCCATAACCACCGTGTAATACACTAGCAGTCATCTACACCATACCACCTCCCAGTCCACAACCCCACCCCCAAAATTCCCAACTTCCCCAATCATCAACACAATCTAGACGCATCTTCCTTCTTCCAAACCCCAAATTCAAGGAATGGTGTAGTGGGGTAGTGTGTGGGATAATGAAAGAGCGAAACAGAAAGACAGAGAACCGAAGAGAAAGTAAGCACATAATGCACATACATGGCTGCATATGATATGCACAACGGATGGCTGCACAGCTATATTACCCATCTATGCGTGTAAGAAAGCCATTTTGCGGGATATAAAACCACAGTGGCTGTTTCTGCAGGAAGGAGATTGGTCAGTTTGTGAATATATGGAGTAGTGAGTGAGTTATGAACGAATGTATGTTGGGGGCTCTTTTGCTATCAAGATGGTGTGATTTGACGCATGTGGTGAGAATATTTATAGTGATGATATTTGCAAGCGAAAGAGAAGCGATGAAGGTTGAAAAGCTCAATGTCTGACGTAAATCATTGTTCGACGTAACGTTTCGGATACCGGTTATTTCGATTCGGTCAAATAGCTTGCCATTGCCATCTGAAACCATCGTCACCACGCATGCAATATGCGAAGTACTGCAAGCATCCACAAGGGACCTTGCAAGAACCGAGACACTTGTCTATGTATGTGTGTATGTAGATCCTTGAACTCATACTCAGTTAAGGAATTCATGGATTCAGCATATATCACACCTCACGGCTGCTTGCGTATACGGTGAAGAGCCCGGTTGAAAGGATCGCGATACTGTGCGATAATTGTCCGTTTCAAATCATGCCACTAAGCCTAGCTTGTGCTCGAGTGAAGAAGTTAAATTAGACTTATCATATCTAATCATGAGGGAACAGTGATCTTGATCGGATGAAACGCGAATTGGAAGGAAGGATGGATAGAAGAAACGGACACTTGCATCGATTGCGATCTATCGGAGACCTCTTCCTTCCGACGGTAAGGCTCGATTGGTGCTTGAATAATTGGTTCCATAGCCTCGGTAAAGTGTACTTGGGTATGATCATTCCGACTTAGGAAAGTTAATTAAGTCATCTTCCAAATGGGGGAACTAGCTAGGTAGTATTGCGGTTCGTATAGCGGATACGCACATATACGGGTTCTGCCCGACTCCAACGAACGAAACGGCGTTTTGATATGCAATCCAACCTTCAGCCCTGGGGATAACGGTATGATAGATCATATCTTATCAGTTTTGAGATTCTTCTGAAAAGAATCTGCAAATGCAGGGACCATACCGTGTAGGATCAGAAAAATGTGCATAGAAGCGGTGACATGCGATTTATCATGTTTTCATCGATGACGCACACCAGTCAAATGTGCAGGAAGTCGATAACCATATGAGAATGTCTGTAGGAAGAGAGCATCTGTGGATAGATCAATGCGAAGATTAGAAAGTAAAACGCAGCAATTGGCACAGATTGGACTGATGTGGTACGAAGATGCATATTAGAGTGAAAGTTTATACTTCAACTTTCGAGAGGTTTGATATACTGATTCGCTTGAAAAGGGAGAAGTTAAAGGTATAATTGGGGGAAGGAAAGCGAGCGCCTCGCCGTCTCAATTACTTCTTACACCTTGGTAATTTGCACAGAAACTTCGTGGCTAGCTCTTACTCGGCCAATGTGAGAATAAGGCTCTTTCTTAATTCCCCAGGATTCATTATTGTCATCACGACACTTGGCATAACCCCCACTAAATGAGACTCCTCTCATTACCAAACATTCTTGAAAACTATACATAATGATAACAATGATGATAATGGATTACAACCCCTACATACTTATGTAGATCATCCCATACATATGACATTTCGATTTGCGATTCGCAATTGACGGGAGTTAAATCGAATGTATGGAACTATCAATTCCTCGTTTTCGAGGGGCGGTTGCACAGCGTCTCGCACGCACAGCATAAGTCGTTGCATATGAGCGAATAGAAGAATGACTAGGTCAGCCACTTATGTTGTAATCCCGAGTTACGGCTAGCTGCCTGTTATGTGCATGAAACCTCGAGGTCTCCGGGACGGTGATGTATATGGTAAATCATAGGATTGGTTGTACTTACAGGATTTGCTCCAAAAATCATCATGAAATGTATGAATAATTGTTTTGAGAACTGAAGGTCTAGCTTTGTGGTGGGGTATTTAGAAAGTGTGGGAGGTAAGTCTTGGAATGGGGTACGAGGCGCCACTACAATGTTAGATGAAACCGGTGGTTTGGAGCCAATTTCTGTGCATCAAAGACAAGGGACCACATATTGATGGTACATTATCCGTCAATTTAGTGTGTACAAGATTCGTGCCGTTGGTTGAGCCATCCCAATTCTGCCACCTTACTACTAACGAGAGCGCATAATTGAGTTAATTAAAGACAATTGAAAGATCAAGAGGCACCATGAAGCACCCACGAGTTCAGATTGTTTCGGGTGACAAAAAATTGTGTTGTCTCGTACAAAAGTCGGAGGTTTGCTCTTCCAGTACTTCATCTCTGTTTCGCAGCGGCCGTTTTTGTCCTATACGCATGGCGCCCTCGACTTTCTGAGTTGCAAGCCAAATTCATCTGTAGAACGTCTCTACGCATAGAATCTTATGTTGTGTAAGGTCCACTCCGCTGGTAAATCAAAAATGACAGAAAGAAGCCAATCTATAGTTATCGGCAATGATGGCGTAATCAAAATAACCCCCAAGTTTTTTATTGTAAAGTATCCAGCATATTACCGGCATATCCGTTAGGAGAGATATCAGATCAGCAGATCATCTTTGAGCCCCTCGTAAATTGTTCTTGCTTCACGAGTAGCCAATGATGGCACGAGAGACAGAGATAAAAGAGAAGAGGACAAGAATTTTCCTTGTTTCAATAATTCAAGTAGGAGCGGTGAGGCCTGGTGAGGAAAGTGGTGCCTAATACCATATGCATAGAGCTATCCGGGTGAATTCTCACGATATCTGACGATTCATGCTGCTTCATTTCTTCTGCTAAGAAAAGAAGCTGACGGTGAGGAAGAAAATGCATGGGGTGGAATTTGACTGACCTCGATAAAGTGTGGGGGTTCTATTATTGATGGGAGCTGATGGGAGATGCTAGAGAATATGAGATGTATAAGATGAATGAAGATCACCGCAACAAAGTGAGAAATTTGGAATCCGCACAACACTCCACTTTGTACTTCGAAGAAATTGTGCTTTACTTCTACGGCCACACACAAGCCGAGAGATTTCTCTGAATTATTGGAAGCCTTCCAGCTTTGATGCCATTGAAGATATATCTATCTTCACATACCAACCCACCTTTACCACAATTGAGCGCCATTCAAACTTGTATCGCCAGTTCTATAATGTCGTACTCTAGCGGAGCCTATGACTGCTGTTTCAATGGCAATGTGTTAGAAACATGTCAGTATTGCGGTGGTTCCCCACGAGAGTATGTAATCATCTTTGAATACCTCTATGCCAAGCTTCATTCCCACACCACCCTATTTTATTTTTTTCAAATTCATAGCCTCTAACAAGATGATGTATTAGCCCACCTTGTCTTACTTGCAGAGGCACCGGAATATCTCACAGCCCTTGCCCATATCACTCCGGTTCTGCAAGCTACTATTCCAATAATCTGCAGAATGTACCGGCTCATAGAAATCGGGAAGTGAGGCGCTCTTCTGGAAGGAGCAAGAACAGCCATAGTGGCAGAACTGTCAGATAACTGGGCTTCTGATGTACTACGAGTCGGAAACAGGGGACGAATTTTATCCTTGTTGGGTTTTGGCGTTGATTTTTTCTGATGGTTTCGGTATCAAATGAATTAGCAGTTCACCCGTTGGCTAGATCCAATGTGGAGAATGGAGCACCTTGTCCTAAAAATTATCTTCAATCATGTTAGGACTGAGCAGAGATCTGGAACTATGAAGCAAGGGGTCCAAATTTCAGGGCTATAGCATGGAGAGTAGGACCCGGTCATACATGACAATTCGAGGGTTATTCAGGACGGTAGACACAGAAAGGCAGACGGAAGAAGGCCCGAAATTGGGTACCATTGACACCGATTGTTGGAAGAAATGGAGTTGGTGGTTGCGGATCTTTTCTGCGGCTTCGGAACGATGGATATTAATGGTCAATCTATCGGGATGCAACTAATTGGTCGGATGTACAAGGGCAGTTTTGTGACTCGGGTCATTTTGTGATTCGGAATGCTGAACAATGGCATGATGGGAGTCGGTGGTCCGAAAACCTTCTCAGTTGCGAGTAACAAACTTTGAGAGGCCAATTAAAAGAGTATTTCAACAAGTCATGCCATCGAAGAAGGTTGGCAGTCCTTTTGCTAGTGTCAAGGAGTCTTCTGCATACCCTTTCCTTATGGTTTACAGCAAGATTCGGTGCTACCTTGAGATGAAGACTCAAACGCACAAACTCCGGTGTTTGATCAGGCTTGGTCTGTCAACCTATACCGGTCTTCATATTTCACACGTGGGATGGTGTTGTATCTCTGTACTCTCCATACGCAATGTTTACTTATATGAGGGGTCCTGATTTGATCGAGATGGTTGAAGGAAGCACAAGAAACACGGATGGCGTACAAATGCGGAGATTTGTCACGGGGGCATTATTCTGGGTGCCGACGGTGGGAAAGCGTACTGCGTTACTTTTGCAAGTATGGGAGGTGCCCTCAGGAGTTTTGATGATTGCGGATAAAATGGATTTATTTTCCCATTACTATCCATGTATTTTGAATGAATGAGCATGATTCGGTGTTCGAGATTGAATTTGAAACGAGTTCCTATTTTTCTTCTTCAAATGTTCTCGCTTCCAGTGAGTGTTCAATACGCCACAGGGGGGCACGACATACTCGGTGGCAATAGCGTAAATGCGTGCGAGTAAATATCGTACTGCGACCAAGAGTCAATTAACTCATTACCGGTAAGGTCTCTGACATATGATTCCAATGAGATAGGGAATCCTCAAACCCTTCCTCATTTGACCATTGGTGTGTTCCACATTGGGTGAAATCCATCACCAAACACTGACGCATGTTTGTGAAGCCCATAACCTTACTAAGAAAATGCTTGCACAGCATATTCGAATCCACTAATGAGAACTACGATTTTTTTCATTGGTGCCAGCATTTCCACGCCTTCTTCTGGTGAACATCGTCGACATGCTTATTTTCCTTGCTTGGGTTGTTAGGTCCCCAATGAGGAGCGTACCTCGGCTGGCAAGCTCACTATAGAAAACCCATCTAAGGAAGTGACAGAAAGCACAAAATCTCGATATACAGCCAGAACGATTAAGTAGTGCGACATGGCATTAGCGGCTGTAGATGCATGCAACCTGTCAATACAATGTTCCGATGTTATGGAACCGGCCATCTGACTGTAAATGTTCCCGGGAAAAGGTAAAAGCTGATATGAGAGACGAAGGTCAAGCGAATCAGTTGATCTATTATCCAGGACGGGTTACATTTCCTCCTTTCCCGCTTTTTCGCGTTTACTATATGAACGTCGGGATTGTGATATCGTATGTTCCTATCTTCTTGCCACAAAAATGGAACGAATTTATCTGCATAGTTGTGACATGGTCATGGAGATATACTATACATATGTGCGGTGTGATTGATTCATCTCATCGATATGAACAGCCGACAAACTCCGCAGCACGTCCATGAAAGTCGTGCTAGATGACAAAAGTATGTGAGTGAGGGCGATCAGGTACATTGCGAGCCGCTTTTCGCAATTCTCTCGTTTCCGGTGTCCAGATTCGTTAATAGAGATAAAAAGTAACAATCACCACCAGGTATGTAAAACAAGAAGGGATTAAACCACAATATCTCAATGTGATACCACACCACAGTCACGTGTTTTCCACTGATCCTGTTGCACCACATTGAAGAAATCGTGATTGCAGGATTCCGATGAAGACTATCATAAGATTGGTTGATGAAAGAATATGGTTCGATTGAAGGTAAAACATCTGCATGTGACTGTCAGCATACGCAACTAGTATTTATGAATGAGATTCTACTTGGTAAAGAATTACCTGATTCCAATAATGTCCTGATCTTCGTCCTCCACGAGCAAAAGCGTGATATTTTGGGCTCGGGTTCCGAGAATGTTGTGATGCGCAATATTGACTTGTTTAATTTCTGTCGCTCTTGAAGACAACCTTCGCTGCTGGTAATCTTCAGCCTTGAAACACTTTGGTCATACTCTCTCAGCATATTCATATCACCTGCTTGATGAGGAGTAGGTATTGGGACAAGCCATTTCTGCCCCTACTACGCCAACAATTTCTTTTACCTTGATAATCAGGAGCTGTGTGTGTCTTTCGCTTTGTCGTCGGTGGCGAAGTATGCATACACAGTAGAGGGACAAACACGTTGACAACTCCATGTTCTGACATTTGCGATCAAAGTTTGTGCATGACAAACATGAACAAGAGCAATAAGGCTCTATTGAGAGAAATCATGTGATGATTTCAATTGTCTCCATCATATCATACATCTTGGACGTTGAAATACCCCATCACTTGATGGATATAATACTGCCATGATTTCTGATCTTTCAAAATGTTGGCGACGTGTATAGTAACTTCATGGTCGTTCCCCTGGTATAACGTTGGTAAAGATAAAGCAGAAGTCTTGTATGATCAAAGATACAACGACATTACCCCGATTGAAGTTCGATGAGGATGAGATAAAAATCCTATATGTTTGATAATTCGCGATGAAGAATGAAGTTGAAGATATTAGGTATGCTCAAACCTGATGTTCCGAGCAAAGGCCGCCACTTAGCGTTGGAACTCCTTCCCAAAATCCAACATTATCATTACGCTCAGTGTTACTATGCCTTCTCGTTCTTCATCGTATCCCCAAAACTTATGCCCATCAAATAATTACTGAGACTGACAAAAATCGAAATAAAAACTCACTTTGTACAGTTCCAATTCCTCGAGATCATCACAAAACACACAGGAAGTGAGTTAATACATACATGCTCACGAACTCTATGAAAATCCGATAACACGTGAGCTCAATACTAAGCTTGAAGAGAAGTATGCATGAGTGGGCGTTTATCTTCACGGGTGGTTGACTTTGAATACAGACAGAAAGATGGGATGAAAGATCAAACCGTGGTTTCAAGACTTCAAACATGATCGTAATAATTATCCACCCACACGATGGACCAAGAAAATTGTGTACCACGATCGGAATTTACATACCTGCCCACGCCCTGTCCCCTTTCAATATTCTCATTCAGATTTGACGAGTGGCTCTTCAGACTGAGATGCTTCTAGCATGTAATTTGAGTGTGAGATTTTGTCATCCGACGAAGCGCCTCCTACTTTTGGTGAAAAGCCAAATTGATCGTATTTGGCTGTTCGCCGATTAGGCCACAAAGTCAATTGATTCGAGTGGGCGCCGCGCCGCACCGAACCGATGAGGCATTGAATGTATCCTCTAGGATCTCTCCAATTTTTCACATTTGTTTATGGCGAGGTCATATGAGCTGTCAATGCCTGTAATGGGTAGCCTCGGTTTCATGCAATTATGGACAAGGCGGATCTGAGCGATCAAAGTGGAATGAATGTACGCGTTTAAACTTTATTCTCGCTCTCGGTCTCCTATTCACAAATTCCAAACCTCGGCATTCCGGCTTTGAAGCCCGAGTTCACGATGGAGTCACTTTTTCTCAAAGATGCAAATCATGCAATGCTAGAAACGGTTGGCAGATGACTATTGATTGAGAAGCAAGAGTCTAGACCATCAGTTGCTCCATCTTGCGTTTCAACTCCTGATCGCTGTCAATGTTGTCTAATGCACATATGTGGATCCAATGAAAATTTCTTTCATGGGCGTTAAGATTTTGCGGGGGAAAACAAGGGAAGAAGAATGAAGCGGTGTTCTTCAGCCCTGTTGCTTCTACATTGGTAAGGGGTGAGCTTGTGAAGTTGTGGGGAATGAATTAAAAGTTTTCAGTGTGTTGACATCACTAGAAAATCTCTTTTCAGTTCTGACTCTAAATTCTATGGAGCTTTGAGTTGGTAAAGGTTTATCTGGAAAGACACTCAAGGAAGAAAAGGCAAAAAAGGGAGGGAAAAAGAGACAGAAGAGAAAATGTCTTTAGATACAATGGTCTCATTGGTTCATTTCGATTAAATGATGGCATCAAAATGACAGTCCACAGAGACATTGAGACATTGAGACATTTCGCCATCTCGCCATCTCGCCTTCACTACGGAATATCGCCCACCCCTTGTCATAAGTTGTCAGCACACAATTTTGGGGTTTCATGGTACGGTACCTGAAAATCTAAAGCCGGGCGGAGAATTTTGAATTGGATAGCTACCTAGGTACCTACTACCTACATAACCTTACTGGTAGGTACAGACAGGTAAATAAGCTAATTGGCGGTAAGACGAGGCTCTTTCGTAGTTTGGGTTAGAACTTAGGTGGGAGGTTACCCGAGTACGACTCAGCACCTGCAGTTGATGGGTAAGCTTACTCTATACATATATAGCAAAATTGATGAGATCTGGAAAGATGATGGCGATATATGGCGAGATATTATTAATGGTTGACAATTCCATTCCATGATTCCTTTTGAAATGATGTTTTCCATAACACGAAGCACGTTTTTCATGGGCCAAATTGATACGTAGAGATACATACATCAGGAGATCGTCAAGTATCCATTAGACTTGATCAACAATTACAAAACGCATAAGAAACAAATCAACTCATCTCCTCCATACATGGTGCCACTTTCTTTGACACTCTCACACTCAAGGAAACCTCTCACCGTACCACACACACCACATGGCCATTTAGTAACTTGTCCCAAGCGTAACTTTTCTGCTCAATTCATCGACTTGGCAAGTTGGCACGCATGAGAGATCTGATGCGAAATTGCTGACGAAATTGGAACTATCCCTCGAGTGAGTCGAGTCACTCACGATGTTGCAAGATCGACTGGATATCCGAATTTCAATTACCCCCAGGTTTGCTCAGAGGCCAGGGACAAGGCCAGGGACAAGACCAGGAGGCCCAGGATCATACGAACCAGGATAGACAAGGAAGAAGCTAAAAATGATCATTTTCGCCCATTTTCTCCTTAAGCGAATGGAAATAGAAGGATCTAGCGTTCAGTGATTTCGTAATAGTAACCACAAAATTCATCACGAGTGCGAGAACTTTGGTAACTTTGGCAACTTTGCTTCAAATTGGTTGGTAGGAAGTTGGTGCGTGCGAGTAATTGTATGGAAAATGACTTCCAAGGTTCTCATGGTTGTTTAGTTCACGGCAAAGCGGAGAGCGGTTACCTCTAACTGCAAAGTGTCAAACATCGTGAGAAATTTCGAATGCGAAATGCGTTGGAAAATTTGGAGGAGCCATTCTTGAACAAGGACATAATGAAAGGAAAAAAAACTTTTTATTTATTTTTAGTTAGATGACTCGTATTGTGAAAAAGAGTCACCTGCACTATGTATTCTATATACAAAGTGAGGAGTAATAACAAAAGGATTAAAGAGAAAAAGGATATAAGAAAACATTGGCCCACATTCCTGTGCTTTTACCTACTATTACTCAAATACATCAGATCAATATCAAACTACTACTATTACTACTACGCACTCATACAATCAGAAAGCTACTACAGTTTCATCATCGATTCACTTCATAACCTAAACAATTGCTACACTCAACCATAAACTACCTACTTTACTACCTCATCAACCAATCTTCAAAAAGTACTCATAACCCTTTGAATACTTTCAAACACCCTCCAATCAACTACCAACCCTACATCTATATCCTCAACAACCAAACCACAACCATGACAACCCGATACCAAGTCACCGAACCTCACCCTCACGTCGCCACATCCTCATTCATCCATTCCGGCCGCGGCGGAGCAGGAAACACATTCAAAGCCCCCAAGACCACCAACGGTAGCAACGCCCGAGGCCCCGCCTCCCTCTTCACTCTCGGTCTCCCCCAAACCTCATCTAAATTCAGCAGCGGTCGCGGCGGCGCTGGCAACATCCTCCCCACCTCCAAGAAAGCGCCCTTCTCCTTCGACGAAGAACTCGAACGTCAAAGCACCCGCGAAAAGAAGATGAGCGAAGGAGGCATGTGGCACGTTGGACGCGGCGGCGCCGGAAACTACACCAGCGGCCGACCCGCCAGCGAACGCAAGAGCTCGACCAGCTCCGAGGACAGCAATGGAAGCATTCGCAGTGCGCGCAGTGGAGGATTTCTCGAGCGTTGGACTTCGAGGAATTCAACGAGAACGGCGTAGGAGTTGAGAGATTTTTTCTTTTCTTTTTCCTGGGTGATTAAAGAAGTCTCAAGACATGGATTCTTCTGCATGGATTTGCATTACGATACCTATGGTTTTTTCTTCGCGGCGCTGTACTGTATTGCATTGCATGGTTTTGTCCATTTGGGAGGCAGACAGACAAACCTCCGCATTTCAACATTTAAAAGCATCATGATGGCGTTTTCAACATTACTACTTCACTCTCTTAATACACACCTACAACCACTCATCTCATCTCGCATTCAACACCAACGGCGCAACAAACGGGGAAGGGGGAATAAATCCACCAGTCAACAAATGGCACACGGGCAGGAAAGGAACTGGAAGGAAAGGAAACGGGGGCACACAAAAAGTTTATTTGATTTTGATTTTGATTTTTACTTACATTTTTTTTCTTTGGTCGAATGAGCGATTGGCGCTGCATGTATGTTATCACCCAAAGTACCTATCTAGTAACTTTATGATACCCCGGATTTTTCTATGTTTGGGGAGACAGGGGAGACAGGGGAAAGAGGAAGGAAGGAGGAATGTACGAAGGGGAAACTGGTTAGTTATTTAGTTAGTTGAGTAGGATATTTCTATACGATACGATTAATAAATCAAATCTCAATCTCAATCTCCATCTTTACAATTGCTGTTCAAACTCTAGAGCGAATCTGAGAATACCTACCTACTCGGTAGTAAAGTCATCAAGGTTACAGATCAACCAACTCAACTCAACTCCCGCCAGTTACCCCGCTTGGCATATTCATAACCATCATCATCATCATCATCATCATCAAAACACTAGTGCGTGCGTGTATGCATGACTAATAAATACATAAAACATCCATAGGTAGGTAAACCACCAACCAAGATATTTAGTTTTACCTATAGGATAGGTACACTTATTACAGTCTTACACAGCACAGCTTCCCCGCTTCGCTTGCGGATATTGGATTAACTTCTTACATCCAATTCTCCAACCCCTTTCCCTCTCCCTTTCCCTCTCCCTTTCCCTCTCCTGTACGCTGTAGGAACTGAGCTAGTGATTTTCATTTCTTTTTCTGGGTAGGTATTGTCAATATGGAAATTGAATAGAAGTCGAAATCGAACAAAAATAGAAATCGAATAGAATAATTCCCTCATGGAGACTACGGACTACGGATTCGAGGGATGTAGCAGTGTGAGTGGATGTGTGGAGTAACTAATTACTGGATGTGGATGGATGTGGAGTCGTTGAGATATACATTATATACGGAGTATAGGTACTGCATACCTAATAAGCTAGTGGGTTTCCCATTGGAGATTTTGATTGTGTAAGAGAATTGTTGGATGGGTTTATGTGGGTGGGAGGGAGCTTCTGATTTGTATATGTATGTACTATGTAGGTATATATGTATGTATGTGGGTAGGTATGGAGAACATGATTCCATCATATCACTTCACATCATATCACATCATTTTCTACCATATGTCTGTATCTGTACCTGTACCTCATCTACGCGTATATTCTAATTTCCCCGCATTTTGAGAAACTGGCGGAGACGGTACGGGAGAAGAGGGGAGGGAGGAGGGAGGAGGGAGGAGGGAGGAGATGGTAGAATATAATTTGATTTGTGGTCTCTGAGAAATTTGTGGTCTCTGAGAAGATAGATGGATGGATGGATGGATGAGTGAGGGAAAAGGGGTATTGATAAAGGGGTTGAGATTTGAGAGGGAAGAATGGATGTATTATGTATGTATTATGTATCAGGTAGTAGGTACTAGATATATGTTTTATTTGGAGTAAAGGGGAATTTGAGGTGTGGATTAGTGATGAGGCGACGTGAGTGAAGTGTGCGTTTCAGGTTTCATATGAATACCTAGGTATACGTAAGTGCATGCGGGAACAAGAAGTAGGTAGGTACCTATGTTTGTTTCTGTAATTACCTCACTCATATATTTAAATCGATAATCCAATAATTCTATTCCATTGCAGTCACATATTTATCGACTAAAGTATGGTGCTAGAGTACCGGAAGATGGTATATAGTCTATAAATGTTATTTTGTTGTATAGGTATCGTAGGTATATCTACCGCTTTGATTTATTTTGATATAGTTGGGTATAATTCTTCATATATTAATTAATCCTCCTTAAATCGTAGTATAACGATAAAGTATCTACCAAGGTACCTACTACCTACCTACCTCCCCGGAACAAATCATAAACCCGTATATAACCGCTCTCTTTTTGTTTCCCTTTAACTTTTTACTTTCTTTTCCGTACTTGCTTATTACTACAATTAAAACAAACTAATGCCAAGAAAGCCTCGCTCGCTCGCTCCCTCCCCCGGACCCCGCATTATCCGACCTCGTGGAGATGCTGCGTTATGCTTAGGTAGGTGTGGTGTGGTACGAATTGATTAATTAGTCATTAGTCATTAGTAATTAGCTTTGTATGTGGCGTTTTGGGCTTTGGGCTTTGGGCTTTGGGTTTTGGGTTTTGGGTTTTGAGTTTTGAGTTTTGAGTTTTGAGGTAGGTGCTGGGGAGGGGTTGAGGAGGGGTTGGGAAAGGGGGAGGGGGAGGGGGTGAAGTGAAGTGAAAGAAGATGTTGGGGATTTGAGATTTAGTATTTCGGTTGTATCTACCGTATTGGAGATTGGGAGATAGATATTGTGTATATGTTCTCTGTTTTTCAAATCCATCTGTCTATTTAAAGATAGGTTTTTTGACGGGACTTATTCTGAGGATTGAGAATTCTGGGATCCTGGAGGTTGGAGGTTGGAGGATCTGAGGGTTCTTGGAGGTGGCGAGTTGAGTATACATACTGGTAGGTACCTGTGAGCCTGTCTACCTAGTTACCTGGCTCTATGCAGATGGAGATGAAGATCAGAATCTGGGGAATATCAGATGACTTTTGTGACTAGTTAGTCGTGTGTGGGTGGTGGGGGTGACGTACTCTGGGGTTTGGGGTTGGGGTTTGGGCCTCGGAAATTGCTGGTACGAGTCATGATTATAATACCTCATGAATCAAATATATTTGGTATGTTGGAGAAAGGGTCGGGGATGTTTTGTTTTAATGCTCTGTACTTGTGGGTTTTGGCTGCTCAGGGAGGGAGGGGTAAGTGTACTTGATTTCTGTGCATGTTCTTTGGATTCAATGTGGAAGGGATTGTTGTCGTGCAGATAGATAGATCAATGAAAGCTCTTGTTACGGTATCTTCATCTTCACATGGAAGTCTTCATGTGGAATCTGAATATTGTGTTGTAAAATCCTATCATGCAAGAGAGATGTGTCGATTCGGCATTTTGATAGATAGAAAGAGAGGTTTATGTGCGTGTATTCTGAATTATCTCGTTACTTTACACGAATTATTTCGTTTTGTTCCTCCTAATTGGAATTGAGATTCATCACAATCTTGAAGTCATTGCGTCTTATTAAGAATTCTGGGGAGCTTTATTCCGAGTGTATTTTTTGTGAATTGGGTCATGTTATGGCTGTATTACAATTAGAACACACATAGAAAATCATCAGATAGTTTACATCTCCGCCCATTCCTACAAATAACCTCTTTCTTCTTGACTCCGGGTTGCCAAACTACGTTTTATATGCATACTACAGTCGTACATATAATCGCATTTTGAACACCACAGATCTATCAGTCATTCATTTCTGCATTTCCAGAACGTGATTGATACTTTTCAAAAAGTACATGACTCCATATCATTACCGTCTTCTTCTTCTTCTTCTTCTTCTTCTTCTTCTTCTTCTTCTTCTTCTTCTTCTTCTTCTTCTTCTTCTTCTTAGATTTAGAGAGAACTTTCCTACGTGTCTAGCGAAAACAATATCTCGTTGGAACTTAGAGGTGAAAGCGCTCATATTCAAGTAAAATTAAGATGTATATGGAAAGACAGATAGAAAGAATTCGAAACTTCCAGCTCTCTCCCTCTCTCTCTCTCTCTCAACTCACGAAAGGATTCTTGGCCCTCTTCTTTCATGGGGGTTTCTCTCGACGCTAAGGTCTAGTTGCTCTAGAAATGCGATGATGCAATACACCTACATCGTTAGACTTACAACTCTAGAGTGCGAATTCATTTGAAGTGTGAATATAAACATGCTATTGTTCCGGAAATCACAAAGAGAGAATCAAATATATCTTGGTACAAGATGGAACAGGTAGATGAGACCCTATGCTAGAAGTCCAGACGCGGATGCAACCGTGAAGAGAAGTGTCATGGATTAATCTCGAGTTGAGAATTTCGGTGATAGATTCGCGCTTGATGTGTGAGGAAAGATTGGGATAGTTGGGAACTTGGGATGATGAACACGAATCGTAATTTTGCCGAGCATCGTCAGTGGGAATACCAGGCATGATCTCGATGATTGGAGTGGACGAGCTCAAGTTAAGAATCTGATCGTTTGGGGAAAATATTAACCCAACTAATACGAAATAAATAGGAAATGGAGTTTCGTGCGTCTTACAGAAAGGAAAACTTTATTGTGTGGTGCATAATTTACGTTGTCCTATACTATCCTAATCTTCCCGATTGTTCTCCTCCTCCTAGTAGGAGTACATGACCGGGTCATCTGTAATCTTTCCATCTTCCAGATTTTAATTCTCTGCATGCTCTTAATGATGGGATTTCGGCTCCTGCGACTAAGAAGACTTCCTACTCCGAAATGTATTTCCCTGTGGTATTGTATCGCTTATTGCTGACGAGTGGTTCCTTGCCTCTGTCAATTGTATATTCGAGGAATTAATCGTAAACCCAGTATTTCTGATTTCTCTGCTGGTTTTCCTGCATCCGATCGAGAGACTGGGGTTGGTCTGATTGAGGTACGTGGTGCTGACTTGTAATTATGAATACGCGCTTTGGTTTCCATAGGAGTATGGCTACTTCGAGATTCGGCACTCAAAAGAACGCGACTCGTGTTCCCATGTATAAGATAGCTGGTTACTTTTCTCGTTGAGTGGCTGTGCTCGAGAGGAGGTCTGTGGGAAGCTGACCACTTTCTATCATGAAGTTGTTGCCTTTCCGCGAATGGAAACAGATGTGAAATTGCGCGCATTTTTGTACTCGCTTTGCGCAAAATATTGCTTGATTTCTGACGTTGATGATGACCGGTTTTATGAAGGTCTTGAGATCGTTGGATGTATGGTTACAAATCAGCGAGTATTCCATGAATCTTGGTGGTGGTTTTAGTCAGACTAGCATGGTTTTGTTACGCATATTAATGTTTGTCTGTGGCTTTTACTTAATAGTTGATAATCAGATGGGTTGTTTGTGGTTAATAGCTTTGCATGTGGAGGACTTGCATCGAATGTAGAGCTGATGGAGTCTGAGCGGAGTGAGCAACCTCTCCGCAGAGTTATGCAGAGTGAGTCTGCTGAGTTTTCATACAACTTGCGACGCTGAAGTCGGAGGGTATTGTCTTGTCTTGGTTTTATACAGTTGTTTGAGTTGTACTTCCTTTTCTAGAATCTATATATGTTGGTCTAAGGCTTGTCAGGGTTGGACGGATAGCAATCAATGCCATAGTTGAGAAGAAGGGATATCGGCAGAACACCCATAGCGTATTTCCCCTGGAGATGGGTTAGATTAGTGATACTGGTAAAAGCTTGTTATGATTTAGTGCGGGTGGGAGTTGGGTGTTGTTGAAAGCCAGTGCTATTTTTAGAATTTGGGGTAGTAAATGCGAGTCTCGTAGGAGTTGGTCTAGTCACCAATATTTGACGTTGGAGTTATGGAATTCGATCGAGTGATGAAGACAAAGTGTTCGCCACCACCATGAGAGTTGAGTTGTAAATTTCTGTGCATATAGAGGTATCGCTATTGGGGTGTAAGCAGGGTCCGTTGTTTTGTTTGTTATTGTCTGTATTGAGATTGATACGAACGATTGGGGCTAATGAAATAGCTGTGGTTACAGGCCGCACGTTTCTGAATCTTCAGTATTGCAATGTGTCAGTTTACCATAGTCCGAGGATTTTTATTAAGAACTGACTATAATTTGTAGTCTGGCGCTACTCAAAGCCTTTGAATGAAGAAATAAAGCTCATTTATTTGAGGGGTTCGTATCTTTGCAATTGCCAAAATTAAAGTTTGAACACCTTGTACATCTAACAACCGACAGAGGTCTCCGGTTTCTCGAACTCCGGGTAGGGCTTGGTGAAGAATTTGACTTTGATTTTCTCTTGGAGATTTTGAGTAACTCGCTCATTATCTGCTTGCTAGACGTTCGAAAGTGTTGCTATCGCCGTGGCATGGTATGGCAATCGAGTTGTTGGGAATAATTGAGCCGTGGATATTTACGTTTATGTTGCAATGTATGCGATATCTGGCATAAGTTACCCCAATATTATATGTCAAATCCACTTCAGATTGAAGAACATGTTAATAGATTTACTTCTGAAGAAGTTTCAACTAAAGACCAGGGCGCTGATAATAAAAGTGTTGAGAAGTGTCATGTGGAGGCAGGATGACGCAATAGATATACAAGTGCATTGATCTGACAATAGAATTACATGATTTATTAAGTTTATCATCTTCTAAGAAATTCAACATTATTTGTTGTGTTATGTCAATGAGTCAAGGTTTGTGAGTAGAAAAACATACTTTACCCCGTATTTCGCTCGGCTATAAGCGAAAAAATTAGCAAGTAATTAGACTCCTCTCACAATACCAAAGTTCAACTATTAACAAACAACAACTACTAACAAACAACAACCCATGAACTATTTGCAAAGGAATTTGTTCAATTATTTGTTTATTTGCTATGAGGTGTCAGTTTACTAGAGTTGTTTGATCATGCTTTAATTTCTTCAAATGTCAATTTGTGATCTCCAAGCAATCGACAAGTCCAGGTCTTGAAGGACACTTTCATTTTTTTAACCTGATTGAGCTAAATGGCACATCTTATCAAATTAATGAGAGTGAAAATTGTAATCTGATTGATTAGTCAAGCTAGCGTAGCATTGAATACCTGTGTCAGACTCTGAAATCTCAGGCGTACAAAAATAAGAGGCACTTGTTACTTCTGTTGGATTTAATCAGACACGGGATCTTGATGCTGGAAATAACATTGAGAGTCTGTTTTATCTTCTCTTTCAACTGGCCAGCTGAATCAACAAATATGAATGTGCCTTTACGTTACTCATCTGCAACTCTAGTGGCGTTCTTGAATGAGCTAGTCAGCGGCACTTTCCGTCATGACACGACTTGTTCTATATTCAATATGCTACCCCGAATATTCTGGAAATTGGATGAATTTTACTGGCTACCTAACACATTTGAAAGCCCCACATATCTTACAGACATGCAACAGAAGAGCTTGAGGTAGTGGATATCTCCCCGGGCACCCGTGTCATGTGTTAGACAGCCCTATGTGAATATGAAGAGCCAATAAAAGCTTCAGAAAGGTTATCACAACCCCATGAGGTTTTAATAAATGAGAGACAGGACAGAAGCTCAAATATTTAAGACAGTTAGCGCAGTTATTTTGACCGCTTGGATTGGATTGGTAGAACTTCCTAGTAGATAGATGTTAGATAATTGAAAATTGCCAAAACAACCACAAGTACTTTGAATTAATTCAAAATCCTCGAAATAAACAAATCGAAACCAACCTCTCGTAACATCCACCACTAGTTCATCAAGATGGGCCAATTTCCTGCCAAAATCATGTTAACGCTTCTCATTGTCAGTTGCGCCCTTGTATGTGTATTATCAAATGCTTTCAGGACAATTTCGCAAATTTACAGCAGTTAGATTTGAATTTAAACTAATGATTGGTTGTTTAGTTTCTCCTACACTACATCTGCAAGAAATTGGGAGAGTATCACGACGATCGTCTTACCGGAGAGGTTCACGACTATGAGATGGGAAGACGTGAAAGACGCGGTGCTAGCTTTGATGGTGGTGATGGCGACAGGGAAGGAGGAACCGCTGCTGCCAGAGACATTGAAGGCGCTACTGCAGGCGGAGCTGGTGGAGCTCTAGAGGGAGAAGATACTGGAGATATTGGTTTGGCTCGCACCCTACCTTTGGAGGGATGAATGCTACTGGTGGATGGATGAATGCTACTGATGGATGGATATTGGTTTGGCTCGCACCCTGCCGTTGGATGGGCTAAGGATAATGGTGTCTTCTGCGCCTGCGGGCAAAGAGACTTGCTTTAATTCACAATCAAATCTTCCTTCCCACACACAACTTTTATGATCAGATTTCTATGTATTTTATGTTGATGTTAACGGCTAGTTAATAGAAAGCGATTGGTAACGAGAGCTACGGATCGACGGCGAACAACAAAAGGGAAGTCTTCTTTAGCCTGTGTCAGGTTTTTCGAAAGGGGGCTATTTACTTATTGCTCATACTATTTGGAGTTAGGAATCATACATTGGAGAACAAAGAGTCTGGAAAGCTCCGATAGGACAGTTTGTGCGGTTCAAGGAGACTTCGAAAGTGAGAAAGGGGGTTCTGCGGACTATCAATGAAGCAGGACGAATAGTTGCAAAGGACTTGAATAACAAACACTGGCATCCTTCGAAGCTTCGTTAAGATGGCATTGAGCTCTCACACGGAGCCAATTGCAGCCAATAACTCCTAGTAGACTTTCAGTAGAATAAAGCCAACAGTTACAAAGAGTTTGGCCACAGAAAAATTGTAGCCTCACTAGCTTTGATAAGATGGACTGAGTATCTAAAGGATTTCAAAGGTACGGAATAACATCATGTAGAGGCTTGATAAAAAGGAGCTAACAGTTATAAAGACTCTGAATACAGGGAAAACTACAACTTTAGGAGCTTCGACAAGACAAGAGCAAGAACTACAACTTTCTGGTCTCCTAGGCCACATGGACAGGCATCTCATCAAATACTCTCAGCAGGGACATAAAACTTCAAAGCGACGACAAATTTGAGAAACTGTTATCAAAAGAATACTGGGGCTGTACCACTACTTGCAGAATTTTTTTTGATGCCACAGCAGCATAAGGGTGGAGAAAGTTGAGACAGAAAGGTACATTTTCGAAAACAAGAACAAAGTAAAATCATATCCACTCGAAGGTTCCTTGCACTGGATACATAAATTTTCAAGAATTACAACAACAATTTTTGAAGTTAGGGTCGAGAGGATATTACAAGTTGATCAAAATTTGTTGAAAATTGGTGGATTTGATCGTGTCTCTCGTCGAATGTGGTTGGAGTTGGAACTGCTAAATGTGCAAAACAAGAAAAACTTTTGTACTCTGCAACAAAACTCAGACATTGGCACAGATATACCCCTTAATGATAGAGAAGAATGATAGAAATGAAGGAATCGCGTGTTTGTTGGTGCATGTAGATCCATTGATTGATACAAGAACAATTGACTGCAAGATTTTGTTTTCAGGTTTGTGTGTGTCTTCTTATGTTATATTAGCAGCATTTACATAGTTGAATCTAAAGTAATAGGACTTGGAGCTCACTTGAAGACTGGATTGTCAATTCCGGGAGGAATTGCTCTTGATACTTGGCGTTCTGCACGCATTTCTCATCTCACCCTTGTTCTGCGAACCTGCTTGCTATTACTCAGGGATTAGATGTTGATAAATCTCAGCTTTACAATCCTAAGATTGTCCATATCTGATTTATTCTCCACGTAATTGCATTTTTATCAAGGCACGATGCAATGATAATGAGTCCGTCGTGAGCAGACTTGGTCATTGGAGTCCCCAGTAACTTCCACATTTTGAAACCTCAAGCCGCTGCTGAGATCCCCGTGCCATTGTGATGAATTCTCCACCCATGGTCGGCAAGTCCTTGAAATGTTGGGAGTAAAGAGTATTCTTATGGTTAAGAGATTCTCCTGCCCAGAATACCGAAGAAGGAAGTCGTGGATAATTAGGATCGATGTATCTAGCTATAGATTAGTTGCTGGTGGATATCATATTGTTAACTGCCAGATACATAACTCAAAGTCTTTCCGGCAAATTGAATTCCCATTTCGTAACAAGAAGATGCAAATTTCCCCTGCGAGAATCAGCCCATACTCGAAATAGAGCATTCCTCATTGGGAAGGTAGCTAAGAGATGATGTCAGAGCGTCTTCGCTTCTTCAATCCTTCAGCTGTCCTTCTTCAACATCAACACCAACCAAAGAGTGATCTCTTTTCCATTTCCATCATGGTTTCAATTAAAACCACATGATTGACGTTGTATGTCTATTTTCTGGGACGGCATGGATGGTAATACCCGAGACATGCAATCAGCCACCTCAATTGTTTGCGCATGTAACCCTGCACATCGCCATCCAGGGTTGCACAGACTCGCTCGGGAACCCTCCATCATCACGCATACATACTTCACTACCTCCAACAATCCGCTGACTGGCATACTTCATAGTTTTCAAAGATTTCCAATCGACATGGCCTCTCACGATAGAACCACTGCGACTACATGAATTAAAGTTTCGGCGATACGAACTTCTCCCTCCAGTTCCTCGATTGTGCCGCTGACAACAAAAATTCTTCCCCTCGTCTATAGGTGTGTCGCAGCTAGGTATATACAAGGCAGTTGGATAGGTGACATTCAATAGGCAATTGGCTCAGCTATATCACTCTCGATTTTCCTTGCAGGAATACGACAAGACTGCCTCGAATGCCAATTACAAAAGTCGGACTTTAGTCTGGACCTATCCTACAGGCCTGCGAAGCACCATGCCTCATATTCTACTATCAGCAACAATACCTCAGAGCAAGCACCAGTCTTCAGTACATGGCTAAATAGTCACTTTTCTAATTGACTCCCAACTTGCCAGCGCTTCAACACTATGCCCACTTTCCCAATGTCTTCAAGATTAATACAAAAGACCCGTCCTGTGGCTCCATAATATCTGCAAATATCTACGTGGGCCTCTCGATAAGAAGTCACAGCAAAGTCCTGATTTGATCTGAAAATCAGAGTTGGTAATGAAGCCTTGAAATCGACTACTACCGCAGAAAGCATACTTCATGAAGTTCGAGAACTGGATTGGTGCCGACACTCTATCGGTGTAGAAACCCGAAGGTCCGCATTGCCTCTAATATCATTAAAGTTCTCTTTCATTCTGAGGTCTATCCGAAGTTCCACGAGACAATAAAGCAGTTCCGGAAATCTCCGATCTTCTGCTCAATATTCCACGTGGCAACAGACAACGATCGTGTCATAATACCATACGCCCCCTCCTCTTCTTCCCTTCTTGGTTGGAAGATATTTTTGGGTTTTATTGGAATGACTGTTTAACAGCACACAACTATGAAGAATGATACTTTCAGCAACTTGCACTCCCGCCTATGGCCAGCTGATGCCACCCGAGGAGCACTTTGTACCTTGCGCTTTAAATACTATGGCAATGAATCATAGCTGGACGAGGTCATTCTTCGACACGCGGTAATTTTTAGTGACACAGAAGCTCTGGGTTATATATAATCCAGCGCCTGTGATCTGGAAAGCAGTTTGGTCTAGAGAACTCATCAGTAGAACCACAGAACGATTTCATCAAGTGAATAACACTGAAGTCCCAAATTGTCCTCCTCCTCATCATATAGCAAGTTGAGAGACATACTCTTATTCCTGCACTTGAAGAGGCGACCACAGCCTGATTGTCTTGCACTGGTCAGCCAAAAGCTTGTTCTGACAAGTTCAAGTAGACCGCTGCTTCAGGCCTGTCTATGAAAAGTTTTCGTATGTCTTGAACCATCATAGTTTGTGACGGAAATTGACAACCAGCCTGTTCATAGACGATGAACGAAGATCGCAGGGAGGCATGCCAAATTAGACGCTTTCTCAGAAATCGGTCGCGACATACGTACTGGATGTGAGTTTCTTGTGTTCTAGTAACGATCAGCAGCGAATTTGGATTCTGGTTCGTGGGTTGATGACTCCGTTGGCGCGAGAATGATTATAAAGCTACCAATCCCAAGACCTTATGAGATTCAGTTTTTAGCAACCGCCATATCTCCTCTGTCATTCAAAAGCTTTTCGTCAACGGCTCTATCAAGTGCTCCTCGGTTTGCGCTGCCCCTTCACAGAACAGGCCTCTTTATCTTGACAAGAATATTGTGAAATTGGCCACGTGAACCTAAAATTGCAGTTACAGAACGGGAAGATGAATATTCTCGTGATTCTCCAAGAATCTTTTACATTTCACATCGAAAGCCGCATAGAAGTAATCAAGAAGGTTTTCAAAGGATATGATCATCTTAGATCCGAGTGGTTCTGAACTCAACAGCATTGCATCTCTCGTTTGCTGTTTAAAATTGTTGTATCTCATGCGTTTCAGAAGTATACCAAAACTTGGGTTGAGATACTATTGCTGTGTTAAGCTCAGCCCGGCCTCAAATGATACCATTTATAGCCACATAGACAGAAGACATGTAACAAAAGTTTTTGCGCTGGTGATGATTCATGGCCTAGTGGCTCTTAAAGGGGTCTTGTTTTTTACACGATTGTCCAAGTCCACGTAGATTGACCCTTGTTGCCTTGATAAGATATGTAGAGACGAGCATATTTCTGGATCTTGTTCTTTTTTTGCCACAGGAAATGCTTTGGGGTCTAACCCTAATAAAATAGACATGGCGACAAGATGGTGGTCATTTGGCTTTCAATGATTAAGATTTTCTTTTTGCAAAACCCCTATTCATATCTCCAACCACAGATGATTAGCAAGAGGAAAGTGGCTATTTTGAGCCTGTGGCTTGGAAATTCGGATTGAAAATTCACCAAGTGCCCGTATACAAACAGCAGCAGAATGGAAACCTTGGAGAATCTAGTGTTTGAGCTTCTCGTGGTAGCATTTGCGTGGATCAACGAGTTTTCGCTTCTAAAGACACTAGTTGTAAACTACAGCTATGATGACCTCAAAGACGTATGCGACACACATTTTGGGCCATGCAAATCCATATATACACATGCGTGTGTGTGTGAATTATGAAGGCGCAAGCATATGCAGAGAGTTCTTCTAGCCGATCACATTCAATTATGGCATGTAATCGCAGAATTCAATATCTTTAGAGAATTTCAAGCATGAAAGAGATATACTCCCAAAAGCGCTCTAAACATGATATTCACAGAGAAGACGTACAGCGAAATGTTCACTCTATAGGATTATTATCTATAAAGATTGACTTTGACCATCTCAATTGGTCGGACCGGAATGCTCCATCGCATAGTAGAGGTTGAGGAAGACCTCGGCCTCCTCGTGTGATAAATTCTCAAATTCACTCGAAGTATTTGCTTTTGGATCCTTGGCAGTAATGAAAAAGATGTGCTAAGCCCTAGTTTCAGTCAATTCTTAAAGTGCTTACACCTGAGTTGATTTTGGCCTTGGCTACTTCTTTTCTCAAACTTACAACTACCTCCAGATGAAATAACTCAGTACTTTCAACACGCTACTTCCTTTTCTACACTTTCCTGTCTTCTTCTATCATAGATAGAGCTTCCTAAAAGCAAATTGCCTTACTTCTTCCCCTTTCCTGTACAGATTTTATTGCGTTTTGATTGCTGTGGTTACATCCTCAAATTGTAACTTTCTCAAATTCGCAACCCAAGATCGCAATACACAAACCAGAAACCTCAACACAGCTTTTTTGCATTCAAACAATAGACCCGTTGATTTACAGGTTCACCCGATAGCTCAAAAGTTCTATCACATCATCTGTACGTATATCGATACTCCTCACCTTATTAATTTTGGCATGTCTGCCATAGCATCACATTGCGCTCCTTGTCAATGGTATCAACAAACATCAAACTTAAGAACTCTTGAATCATTTTCTTTTGGGAGAAATTAATCAAAGCAGTGTGTGCGTTTGCTGTAGAGTACCAGTTTATGTTTCTAGCAACTTCTTCCTCCACAAGTATCCTTGGTCATCAACTTATCAACTTACAATTACATAGGTCTGCAAGTGATCTTTCGAAATCCTTGGAAGTAAGGTAAGCTATCTAATTTCTCATCGTTGTCCCTGCAGCTTGCCCCTGTTTTTAACAGAAGAATTGTGGTCTGTGGCTTACCGCAAACAAGTGCAGCTATCCGCAGGCTTCCAACCTTATTTGGAAGAGCAAACGGAGAAGTTTCATCAGAAGCTTTCATCAAAGCTCTAGAAGAATCCTTATTAGAGGTCTGTTCCAAGAATCATTCTTTATCCTTGTTATTATTCTTAAGGGTGTTGACTAATTCGATTAATCATTTTCCAGGATCTCCAACAATCTCAATTCAATACTTTGCGAATATACACCGTTCGTACCTTTAGTTTTCAAATCCTCTTCATAACCTGATATTTCAATCTCTATCAAATATTCAACATGTCAACTCAAGTCAAAACATGTTCTAAAACCAAACTTTCCAGCTCTCCTGAGTCTTCTCACGAGAGTTGTGACGCAGTCGATGCGATCGACACAGAAATGATTTCACCGCTAACCTCCATCGATGATGATAGTACCCGTAGTCTTACTCCAGATAAGATGGATCCTTTTCATTCAGCTCGCGAGCGCGAGGAACGTATCCGTAGAAACGGAACAGTTCCCAGCCAAATCCCTATTCAGAACATGGGTATGAACAACATGAACAACATGAACAATAACGGCAACAGCAACGGTAATGGCTGGCGCCGCCCTTCTGTCTGCGACCCCGCTTACACAGGTCCAGAAGGCTTTACTCCGCTGACCATGGTTCGCCCTGGTCCTGTCTATCCTCTTCCTGAACAAATCAGCTCTGCATTTGCTTATGGCATTCACCGAGCTGATGGCTCTTACACAAGACTTCTTCCAGCTGATGAGCTTCCGGCTCTTAATGGCATTCCTCGTCACCAAGGTCCAGAAGGACTCATCATTGTTCCAGAACTTCAGCATGGCTCACCAAAGCCAGAGTTTGCCACTCCTATGATTCCGAATAAGGTACGTTGAAAGCATTTTATCTTCAAGTGATATGCTGACATAAGTTGTTTTAAGGTCGTAGCAAAGCTTCCACCGCTTGGCCCACCAATGTTTGGACTAAATCAGCAAGGTGGTTTCCGTCGACCAGGAGATCAGACTCAGGTAAGATCATATCTTCATTCCAGATATACCGTTAATGGAAAATATATACTGACTTCCCTTTCAAGTTGGCGATCGACTCTATTGTTGCCTCGGCTGTTAATCCCCCTGCGAGTGCTTCTCCAGCAAACAATGTCATGATTCCGATGGGTGGTCCATTTCGCCGAGAAAAGATCTACTGCGATAAGTGGGTTCATGAAGGCACTTGCGCTTTCACTCAAGTTGGATGTAAATACAAGCACGAAATGCCGATGGATAAGGCCACGCAAGTTTCCCTTGGTCTTAACCATGGAGTTCCAAACTGGTATCGTCGTCAACATGGTCTTTCTGTCTCTCCACAGACTGGAACAAATGTTCAAATTGAAGCACCTTGTGCAACTCCAACTCCAACTGGTGGAACATCCCGTACGTCTCAATCTTGGCGTCGCAAAGAAGGCACGTCTTTCTCCCTCCCGACCTCAGCTCAAGGTGTTGCAAATGGTCGTGGTATGTTTCTTTTAACATCTCATACTTTTCATGATTAACAGGAACTAATCTTGTCATTGCAGATCGTCGTAGCTCTGGTGGCTCATTCGGTCCCATCGGTCCTCCTCACACACGTCGTCTCACAAACTCGTCCTCCGGTGACTCGATGAATAGAAATCATCTTTCTGTCCCAGAGAATGGAAATGAGAATGATAACGACATCAATATGCAGTGGACTGGTAGAGCTCGTGGCTATACTAACGGCAACGATCAAAACCGTCGTCAACAATAGATTGACTTGCCAAACTTACTCTCCAACGATATAGATATCTATCTCAGCCTCTTCTGCTCAAAATTCCTACTTCTATATCTCACTTTCCTCGACATTGGTTCTTTAGGCTATACCTCTTTCTCACTAAATACGATTTGGTTGATCATGGTTTCAAATTCAGGTCAATGGCTTCACCAACTAGATGAAGTGCTGATTGTGATACATGGACTCGGAGACCTGGGATAAACAAAACTTTCTACTTGCTACTATATCTGGGGTTATAACATGTGGTTTCACTTTTCTTTGCGGTGTTTCATTTTCTTTGGCTACACAAAATTGCTAAGTATTTCATCATAACAGCATGGTTTGCATATTCGTCTCTACATGCGGGTTTTGCATTTTACACAAATAGCTATGAATACATTATATGCCCTGGTGGTGTGTAATGAAATGAATGAATGAATAAGCAGGCTGGTGGGTTGAATAATTTGGATGATTGAATGAATGGGATGGATGATATGGGAATTATGATAACGATTGGGAAGGATTTTTATGGTAAACATATCAGATAAGGGTCATGAAAAGCGTCTATAAATCAATGGGATGATGGATGATATGGGTCGACGACAACAATATTTTGGGCACGCAGCTTATTCTGCACCGGATGCCTACTGGATAGTACCCCAATTTCTTTGCAATTACCTCCTTTGCGTTGATAAATGTGATCTTTGCTCCCTGTGAGATGCTTTTGGCCGTGTGATGACGTCTGAGAATCCGTTAGAAGAGACCTTGAAGCCGTGCAAGCTGTCCTCTTTTTCTGGTAGAGCTGTTGTTCAGAAGTTTTTCAGTTTAGATATACTCATTCAAACTAACGTTGCTTAAACCCATGCCCATTAAATAGGTATGAGGACTTGAATGAAGGCTAAAGTGTGTATCGGATGTTGAATGAAGAGTACAAACTACGGGTTTTGGGTAGTGTGCGGAAGATCTGAAGGTTCCAAGGTTGGTTTGGCTAGCAAGTACTGCGAGTTTAGGAAATATTTCGATGGGTTCTCCTGATTGCTTGATCAATGATGAGAAGGAACGATCGAATGGTTCTTCTGAGCATTCTGTTGACGAAACTCTAAAATTTCCATACTTCCCTTCAGAAATTGACTTCATTACGCAGAGCAAGTGAGATATCAAGTTCAGAGTATAAAATATTTATTATCTTGCATATCATTCATGATGTGGTAGCGACAGTATTACTTAAAAACCAAAACGCCAAACGGACTCAAATGTCAAATCTTCTTGACTAGTTTTCCGCACAGAAACAGCAGCCAAACTTCCATCTCACATTTTCCCTAATCTCTTAACCCATGGTCCCCTGTTAGTCCACTCTTCCTCCTCCTCTTCCTCCCCATCTCCTGTTTCTCCAACCATCCTATGACCACTGCTCCCCTCCTCACCCCTCTTAAAAATAACAATCGCCGTATTCGGGTTTTGACATAAGCTCTGGAGCGAAAGACATTTATTAGTGGAACAACATGTTCTCATGCATGCGGAACCGATGCCGCAATCAGAGTCAATGGTGCAGGAGGAGAGGGCAGCGCAGGGGGTATCGGCCATGCAGTAGCCGGTACCGTTTACTGTTGGTTCTATAGAGATACGTGTTAGTGGTTTATATAATGGGAAATGACATAGGAGAGAAGCGGGAGACAAACGACATAAGCAGGTATTGTCTGAAGAACAATATTGGCTTTGACGGCAAGCGGATGGGGCGTTGCATGTAGCTATAAGAGGAGAGACAGGGGGTCGAGGGGTAGGAGATGAGGATGAGGTGGGGAGAGGAGTAGAGGTAAGAGAACTGTTTGTAACGAGTTGAGATGTCATCGTGGAGAATGTGGATGAAAGGGATGTCAAAGAGGTTATTGAAGATGATGATACCGATGCTAAACGGGGAGAGGTAGTCGAAGAGAAAATGGTAGATAAAGTGGTGGGAGTCAATGAAGATAAGAATAGAGAGGTCGAGGTCGTCCCCGTGATTAAATTTGAAGAGGATATTGAGAATCCTGTGCTAGTTGATGATAAAGGTGTAGTATAAGATGTATTCAAACTGGAAACTAAAGAATTTGAAGATGAAACAGTTGAAAATGTTGGCGGCACTACAACGGAAGAGGAAAGGAAGCTTCCTGTGCTTGAGGTCAGAGAGAGTGATGAGGAAGTCGTTGATGTACTCCGGGATGAAGCCGAGTCTGAACCAAATGTATTAGAGAGTGAAGTCAGGGTGACTGTCGCCTGTGAAGAAGGACCCGATGATAGACTGCCAGCACTAAATGTAAGACTGGATGAAAACCCACTGGGAGCAATTGTAGTAGTAGATGTTAGTATGTCAGTATTTAGACTGGTAGTGGCTGATAGAGTTGAGGATAAATTGATCAATGTTCCGGATGGTTGAGCGGAAGAAAGTGTTTCGAATGACAAGCTGCTAGATGAAAGGGATGAGACAATAACTGAACTCGTTAGCGCAATAATGAAACAGCAGATAAGAATACATACCATTCACAGAAGTTGAGTCAACCCCTACAGTTGAGCTCGAGCTCAAGCTACTGCTAGATGTTGGTCTTTGAACATCAGTGGAAGAAATCACATTGATAGTTTCCACAACATTCAAACCGGGTGCAGAGGTCGAGCCTCCAAAGGAAGTTTCTGGTAAGTTCACAGTAGTGTACTCCGTTATATACGAAGTAGAAGCTGTGACAGTGATAGTAGCTATCACCACGCTTAGGTGACTTCGACATGCTTCAACGTATGCACTATGATTTGGACAAGCACTCGTCGCATATGGCGGGATAGTTTCTGTAGTCGTGCTTGTGGTTGCTTCTAGCGTGGTTGTGAGTGTTATGGCGCCTCCAGTGACAGTGACTATAACAACGTCTCGTGGTTTCACGTCTCTGGCGGTCGCGTACACTATATTTGTGCTGGCTTCCGTATAGGTGATTTCGTTGAGAACCACTGTAGTGATTGTGACCAAGCTTGTTTAATCATTAGCGTTGGATATACTTAATTGAGTGATGAATTGGAAGTACCCAGAAGCTATGTATGACGGAGTAACAGTCGTTCGCATGTAATTAGAGCAATCCAATTCTCGTACATCTCTTGCGACATGATCATGAGAGCCACCAACTATATAGCCACAGGCATCGGAGTCCTGCCACCGATGTGCATTTGATAAACCAAGGAAGAGGGCAGTCAACAACTTCATAGTAGGCTCGTTGGTGGAAGTATTTTGGCAATTTAGATGGATAATCGCTCTTTAGCAACACTTGAGAAACATCACATATATAGCAAAAGGCTTGGGAATTGATGAGCTACTTATTCATAGATAGAAGCTTAGTCGCGTTGCTCCAGAAATCCTCTCCGTGGCATGGTATGCGTCTTGGAAATTATGTCGCTCTAACGTTTATGACGATCGTTGCGGAATAATGTAGACGTGGATACGTGAAGAATGCTGTAGTAGGCGCAACGATCATTGTAATATTGGATGTCTGGACAATATTGAATATTTCGGCCACTTGTACAAAACCGGAGAATTGCTAAAACATGATGTTTGGAATCTCGAATTTATCATTCTATGGGAAGAACGAGAAGGTATTTTTTCGACACTGATCGAGATACTGCCAATATTTCATCGAATTCCAATTTGAAATACGGAAAATTCTCTAAAATTAAAAAACTTGAAAACTAACGATGGGTATTTAACTTGATGATTAAAGAAAGAAAAATAGTCTATACATAGAGACCCTTAATTGCCCCCATGGACAGGTAAATTCGCTGTCTAATTGACGCCTTCCAATGCACGGTCTTCTGTTCCCCTACTCCATTACCCCCATTTAAATGCTGCTTAGGAACAAAGTTCCCGAACTTGTGTAGGCATGTTATCGTCAAGGTCGTTACAAATCGTCCATAATCCACCAAATGTAAAGATGTGGTTTAGTACCCTCCAAAGAAGGTATAATACATCGCTATGTACACTCTGCACGCAGGGAAGGCGGCGGCCGTTCAAACGAATCTTCCCCTCTTTCCACCCCCACCGAAAGAATCGTCTCCATGCCCTAAATTTCCCAAATCAAAGAAATCCCCAAAATTTATTTTCCTCTTCTGACCAGCTCCTCGGTTTATCTGTGTCGTCGAGGATCTAGAGTTTAATCGAGACGAATGATTGCTGTGTCTTGCGTTGGTTCGTGAAGGCCGAGTGAGGGAAATACCCGCTGACTGATTACCGAAATTATCATGGGGTTGAGGGCGATTCTTATCTGATAAATCTAAGTCTGACAATAAAATATCGGGATCTTGTGGGTATTGCTGCGAAGATCGGAAAGTGAATGTGCCTTGTGGAAGCGCTGTAATCGTTGGAGGTTCCGGGTCGGGCAGTACAACGGCCGCAGGTGGAGGCACTGTTTCTGCGCTCATTGGAGAAGCAGTTCTTGTTGGTTTAGAAGTTGATGCCGAAATATGACTTGAACTTTGCGATCTTTGAATTACTGGTGATGATCCCCTATCTCCTTTTTCAAGAACCTCGTCATCGCTGTCGTTGTGCGATGCTGTGTCCCGACCATCTAATCTCTCGGTCGCCCATCTTCGGATTCTCCAACCCTCGCCATCGCTCAGCCCAATATCTTCTTTGTCGAGGAAACTTAAGAGTTCATCCAGTGCATCTTGATAACCTTCAGCCCTAGCTCTTCCTTGGTCTGCAGCGGCCGTTTTGTAGAGATTGGTGACGGATAAAGCAGCAGCTTTGAATTGTGCGATAAGAACTTGTTGCGGAGGGTCGCTGTTCAATTGTTTTGAAGGTGATTTGCCCCCGGGAAGGGAGGTATTCAAAGATCTCATGGAGTCCATGATTGTTGTTGAAAATGAGTTTGTACTGAGTTCTGTAACAAAGGTGGAAATTAGTCAGATGATGGGTTCCACGGGTAGACGCAGGATTATATAGAATGTAATGACCCTTGATTTTAGCCTAGCAACGTACCTTTTGGTGGTGAAGGAATCGCAGAACTCCGATCAAATGAAAAAATCTCAAACAAATCTCGTATTCAAGTTCAATAAAGAAGAAGAACTAGGAATTGTAAATATGACTCCTTAATGAGGATTCGAACAGTTTCTGTGCTGTGGAGTGGAGGAGGTTCTGGTTGATTTTTGAAGAGACAAAGAGCAATGACTTTTTCTCGACCCGTGCTCTGTGAACCACGGCGTGGCAGTTAATCCGTATTCCGTGATGAGTACCGCGTTCATTCACGCCTGTGCTGTAGATTCTATTCAATGAACGCGAAATTCCACTTCAGGTCAATTTCTTAATTTCTGCATCTCAATCTCAACCTCAATCAACAAACAGTATTGCTCCTTTGATTTCAAGAACCTATTCATCATCAAAACTCTTTATACCTTTCCATCTAGTGAAGCACTTCTCCTTCTCGGCGCATAAGTGATACAATTCTTACTATCAAGTGCCCTAGAAAGGGTTGAAGTTATATCAAGATGGCGCCAACACGTTCTTCACGCAATAGTGGCGTAGATACAGATATGTCCATGGCAGATGTCTCTGAAGTTAAAGAGCAACACGCTGACCCTATGGTATGTTTTGTTTTGGTCTACAATACACTTTCTCTAAAAGCTGTCAAGGCTTTATTTCTACGTACGTTGATCGAAAGTGATGATATACTAACCGGCGCATTAGGATGTCGATGAAACCCCAGATTTTACAGAAGACTCCGATACCAATCCAAATACAACAGAGAGCAGCGTTCATGGTGATGCAGGAGATGGACGTAAACGAAGATCAGAAGCTACTCAATTGCGTCGGAGCGTTTTTGGCAAAAAACATGATCGTCTTGGTGAATCCAAGGTATTTTTTACCGGCTTTTACTGATTTCCAAGGCAACAGCTGATTGATCCTCTCTGTTATAGGAAGACGACTCCATTCGACGTTTCCGATATCTTCTTGGCTTGACAGATCTATTTAGGCATTTCATCGAAACAAACCCAAATCCACGAATCCAGGAAATTATGCACGAGATTGATCGCCAGAATGAAGAGGCTGAACAAAAGAAGAAAAGCGCGGATAGAAAAGGAGGTGCAGCCAACGAAAGACGCCGCAGAACCGAAGCAGAAGAAGATGCAGAGCTCTTGAAAGACGAAAAGGCTGGAGGATCTGCGGAGACTGTATTTCGCGAATCGCCAGGTTTCATTCAAGGACAAATGAGAGATTACCAAGTCGCCGGATTGAATTGGCTGGTTTCTCTCCATGAGAATGGTATTTCGGGAATCCTTGCAGATGAGATGGGTCTTGGAAAGACTTTGCAGACAATCTCATTTTTAGGTTATTTGAGACATATTATGGATATTACTGGTCCTCATCTCATCGTTGTCCCGAAATCTACGCTTGACAATTGGAAGAGAGAGTTTATAAGATGGACGCCAGAGGTCAATGTTTTGGTACTTCAAGGAGCCAAGGAGGAACGTAATAATTTGATCAACGAGCGACTTATCGATGAAAAGTTCGATGTTTGTATCACAAGTTACGAAATGATTCTCCGAGAGAAATCTCACTTGAAGAAATTTGCGTGGGAATACATCATTATTGATGAGGTAGGACTGTTTATTCCATGAAAAATCATCCCTGGCTAACTAAACTAGGCCCATCGTATCAAAAACGAAGAGTCCTCCCTTGCTCAAGTTATTCGTTTATTCAATTCAAGAAATCGACTTTTGATCACTGGTACTCCATTGCAAAATAATTTGCATGAGCTTTGGGCCCTTCTCAACTTTTTGCTTCCAGATGTTTTCGGTGATGCTGAGGCATTCGATCAATGGTTTTCCGGCCAACAAGAAGATCAAGATACCGTTGTCCAGCAATTACATCGCGTATTGCGCCCCTTTTTACTTCGTCGTGTCAAGGCGGATGTCGAAAAGAGTTTATTGCCCAAAAAGGAGGTTAATTTGTACATCGGTATGTCGGACATGCAAGTCAAGTGGTACAAAAAGATTCTTGAGAAGGATATTGACGCAGTCAATGGTGCGGGTGGAAAACGTGAATCCAAGACACGACTTTTGAACATTGTCATGCAACTTCGAAAATGTTGTAACCATCCATATCTTTTTGAGGGTGCTGAACCCGGACCACCTTACACTACCGATGAGCATTTGGTCTTCAACGCTGGAAAGATGGTCATGTTAGACAAACTTCTCACTCGTATGAAGAAGGCTGGAAGTCGCGTCCTAATCTTCTCACAGATGAGCAGACTCTTAGACATCCTTGAGGATTACTGTGTTTTCCGTGAATACAAGTATTGTCGAATTGATGGTGGTACAGCACACGAGGATCGTATCCAAGCTATTGATGATTACAACAAGCCAGGCAGCGAAAAATTTGTCTTCCTTTTAACTACCAGAGCTGGTGGTCTTGGTATCAATTTGACCAGTGCTGATATTGTTGTCCTCTACGACAGCGATTGGAATCCTCAAGCCGATTTGCAGGCTATGGATCGAGCACATCGTATTGGACAGACAAAACAAGTTGTTGTTTATCGATTCGTTACTGAGAACGCCATTGAAGAAAAGGTTCTAGAACGTGCTGCACAGAAACTACGTCTAGATCAACTCGTTATTCAACAGGGTCGTGCCCAGATTGCTGCTAAGGCAGCTGCTAATAAGGATGATCTATTGAACATGATTCAGCATGGAGCCGAAAAGGTTTTCGCGACTACTGGACCAACAGGTACTCTTGCAGAAAAGGGTGCAGACCTTGACGATGATGACATTGATGAAATTTTGAAGCATGGTGAAAAGCGTACCGCAGAGCTCAATGCCCGTTACGAGAAGCTTGGTATCGACGACCTTCAGAACTTCACATCAGAATCCGCTTATCAATGGGATGGTAAAGATTTCAGTAATCAAAAGAAAGACATTGGTATGACTTGGATTAATCCCGCCAAGCGTGAACGCAAGGAACAATCTTATTCCATGGACAAATACTACAAGCAAGCTTTGTCTACTGGCGGTCGTGTTGCCGACCCAAAACCTAAAGCACCCAAAGCGCCTAAACAGGTCACAGTTCATGACTACCAATTCTTTCCGCCAACTCTACGAGATTTACAAGACCGTGAGACTGCGTTTCATCGTAAAGAAATCGGTTACAAAGTTCCTCTAGCAGATGGTACAGATGAAGATCTCTCAGATCGTGAGGCTGAACGTAACTTGGAGCAGTTGGAGATTGACAATGCTACTCCTCTTACTGAAGAAGAGCAAGAGGAGAAGCAACTCCTTTCTCAACAAGGTTTCGCTGACTGGAATCGTCGAGATTTTCAACAATTTATAAACGGTTCTGCAAAATATGGCCGTAAAGATTACAATATGATTGCTGAAGAAGTGGACAGCAAGGGACCGGAGGATATTAAAGCTTACGCCAAGATTTTCTGGCAACGATACACCGAAATCGCTGATTATGCTAAACACATCGGTCAGATTGAAGCTGGTGAGGAGAAAACCAGAAAGATGGATCATCAAAGAAAAATGTTGCGCAAGAAAATGCAACAATACCGAGTACCATTACAACAACTCAAGATCAACTACTCAGTATCAACTACAAACAAAAAGGTCTACACTGAGGAAGAAGATCGTTTCTTGCTTGTTCTTCTAGACAAGTATGGAGTTGACAGTGATGGTATCCACGAAAAGATCCGTGATGATATTCGTGAGAGTCCTCTTTTCCGATTTGATTGGTTCTTCTTGAGCAGAACCCCCATTGAGATTAGCAGAAGATGTACAACACTTTTGACAACAGTTGCCAGAGAATTTGACGAACCGGCTGCAGCTAAACCTGCAAACGGTACTGCAAATGGCAAAGCCAAGAGAGAACCTGAAGATGATGAAAATGATGAAGATAGCGTTTTGGGAATGGCTCCTGCCAAAAAGAAGTCAAAGAATGGTGTTAAGGTACGACTATCTATTTTACCGCAGCAAACTCGTACATGATTACTAACTGTTCTTTCAGAACAAAGCACTGGATAATGTCAAGTCTACTGCTGGGAGTAAAGCAGCTTCAGCAACTCCATCTTCAAGAGCTTCAAGCGTTGCTTCAAATGCTTCAAGTCCAGCACCAGCTTCGGCTTCGAAGAGCAAGTCCAAGGGTAGAAAGAGATGAGGATGAATAAATCGAGTCAAAATAGCTCGGTGTGTTACTATTACGAAAAGGAACTTGTCATGTGTATTCATTCAGAAGGCATGGCTTTGGGTAGGGCGTTACGAGGATTAATTGCTATGCGCTTCGTCATCATAGAGGTCAAGAATGCGTAGTTTTAGATGGATATGTTTACATCATGATATGTAGATAACTTGTGAATGATTGAATTCCACAAGAATTACAAAATATACTGTTATAAAAACACCACAACTTATTTATCTTTTTCTTTATTACGACTTTGAAGATTGTTTGGGGGTGAGTTCCATTGATCCGCTAGCTGGCATACTTTTCGACCCTCGATTATCTTAGACATACTAGGTAATGTCAAGAGTTAGTTTAGGGTCCTATGATCGCCTTCATATGCCTAAAGACTCCAATATGCAATACAAATTGGTACACACATACACACACTCACAATCCGAAACCGACCACCCGAAATTAGTACAAACCTCTAATGTCTAGCATTCATCGCACGTGATGCAAAAATTTAGCAGCACCCCACCATTCATCCCACCAACGACGAGCGATCTTTTTCTTGAGCTTTTACCAGAGTGTTGATCAATATTTACGTGCATTCTCTAGAAATTCGAGGTTGTCACTACAGTGTTTCGATACGTGAGTGCTCTTCTCTGCTCTACAGAAATCGTAACTGACCCTCATGATTTGTTAGCAACCTTTGATCTTAAATTCCAGTCAGCTTCTGACTAGCACAGCACAAATCAAAAAGATCATACATAGCTACTTGAAGTTTGAAAGAGATTTGAATTAGGAAATTTCCTAGTATCTGTAAAGAATTTACATTCAAACCCTCAAGTTTCCATCAGAAGAAAAAGAAAAATGTCACCCCTTTCCAAATTCGACGGGTTGGAACTCCCTGCTGCGGCAGATTTTCACGTACATCTACGAGATGGAAAGATGATGGAGACAGTTGTCCCAACCATTAAGTTGGGAGGAGTGGATACCGTAAGTGGTTTTCTATATAGAAAGAGTTTCGTTTCATCCAAATTTCGAAAATTCTCTTCTCGGCCACAAAGTCCAGATTATTTGAGTTTTTTCTTTGATTTACTGATCTATCATACAATAGGTCTATGTGATGCCCAATCTCGTTCCACCCGTTACTACAGTAGCTGCAGCTCTGGCCTATAAAGAACGTCTTCTTGCCATCGAGCCAAATGTCAATTATCTCATGACTCTTTATTTACACGAGAGTATTACCCCTGAAACTGTTCGAGAGGCTAAGAAGGCGGGAATTGTGGGAATTAAAAGTTATCCAGCTGGTTCGTGTTTTTCATCCAAATTTCTAGTGATCCGGACTACAGTTCGATGATTAGAAGCTTTCAGTCTTTGAAGTAATACAATAATTAAAGAGTAGGGAGTTTGAAATACTCTTTCACCTTGGATAATGTATTGCTTTCAAGTATCGAGAACTTACAATCTGCCAGTCCCCCAGTCCGGACTAATAAATACTCTACTCCATCTGTTTCCCTTCTTAAAAATCAACTTACATAAATAAAACTAATCAACATAGGTGTAACAACCAATTCCTCCTCGGGTGTCATCTCTTACGAACCCTTCTACCCCGTCTTCGCCGCCATGGCTGAAGAAGGACTCGTCCTCAATCTCCACGGCGAATGTCCCTCGGACCACAAAAAAGACATCACCATCCTCAACGCCGAAGCTTCTTTCCTCCCCACCCTCCTCTCCCTCCACCGCCAATTCCCCACCCTCAAAATCGTCCTCGAACACTGCACCACCGCCGCCGCCATCCAAACCGTCAAACAATGCGGTCCCAACGTCGTCGGAACAATCACCGCTCACCACCTCTTCCTCACCATCGACCAATGGGCCGACGACGCCTTCCACTTCTGCAAACCAGTCGCGAAATTACCTAGTGATCGCACCGCGTTGCTCGTCGCAGCAGTCGCGGATTCCGAGAAATTCTTCCTCGGCACCGATAGCGCACCCCACGATATCGGCGCGAAGAAGGGCGGAACGGGAAAGACGGCCGCAGGAGTATTTACGCAGGCGCACGCGGTGGGTCATGTGATTACGGCGTTGGAAAGGGGGGTGGAGATGGGGGTTTTGAAGGAGGAGGATGTGACGAGGGAGATTTTGGAGGGATTTTTGGGGAAGAGGGGAAGGAAATTTTATGGGATTGCCGAGGCGGGAAGTGGAGAGGGCCAGAGAATTGTATTGAGGAATGGAGAGGAGATTGTGAGAGCAAGTTTTAAGGGAGAGGGAGTGGAAGTTGTACCGTTTTGGAGGGGTCAAAAGATTTGGAGTGTAGAGTGGAAGTAGATTTTTGGTGTTTAAGTATAAGTGTGCATGAGAGAGAAATACACAACCCTTCAATAAACACACGTCCTTGATATTCATTTTATTAAAGAAATAATTCCTATCCTCATTGATTCAATAGAAACGCAAACCGGTATAAGCTATATCATGTTAAAGAACCCGAAAACTCAGAAGATAAAATAGAAATAGATGCTCAGTATAAGCATGATGTTGAATTAACAGAAATCATTATATTCCTATTTCTCTATCTTTACTATGGCATTGTACTAGCCCTTTCCAAGATTCAGAATATAAAGTGAAAATAAGTACCTACTCTATAGAAGCATCAAATTTGATACTATATCTCACAAAAGAATCACCTCCCTCCATCTATTCAACCATCATCCATTCAACCATCCATTCAACCATCCATTCAACCATCCATTCAACCATCCATTCAATCAAAAACAACCCCCCAAAAAAATATAAAAATAACAAAAGAAAGCAAAAAGAAAACAAAACCCACTCTCGAATTTCTATTCAAATACTTCCGTACACACTACTATTAAGTATCAACTCATACCTACTAGATGCTCCATTAACCCTTCATTTCCTACTCCCTTCTCCCTCCTCCTGAGTTTCTATCATGTCATACCATACATACACCCTACTTCTTCCTATAAGTTCTTCCTATAAGTTCTTCCTATAAGTTCTTCCTATAAGTTCTTCCTATAAGTTCTTCCTATAACTTCTTCCTATAACTTCTTCCTATAACTTCTTCCTATAATTACTTATTTATAGTAGATACTTATTAATATAATAAATAATAAATACATACCATATCACTACTACTTAATTTACCACTCAATTTACCACTCAATTTACCACTCAATTTACCACTCAATTTACCACTTAATTTATTACTTAATTTATTACTTAATTTACCACTCAATTTACTACTCCTCTGATCACACCCCAAGAATCAAATCACACCCCAAGAATCAAGAAATCAAGCAAACAAGAAATCAAGAAAACAATCAAGAAATCAAGAAATCAAACAAGCAAGCAACCGAATACTACCTCGATTATTCATTACATTACATTACATTACCTAGGTATATATATTACATTACAAAAAGCTAGATGAAAATCTCAAGCTAACTCTCCCATCTTCTCCCCTCTTCTCCCCTCTTCTCCCCTCTTCTCCC
>PQXL01000310.1:0-47700 GCA_004916875.1 Botrytis galanthina
GGTATTAATATAATATATTATATATTATAAAATGTAGTATAGAATTTATATCTTCTATAGAGGGATTGAAAATTCAACTTGGATAATAAAAAATTCTATAAAAGGAGAATTAAATAATTAAAAAAAAAATAGAAAAAATAACAGATTGAAGTATTATTATTAATAATAAAAAAAAAAAGTCCTTTACTTTATAAAATGAGGAATAGAAGTATATTACAAGCTTTAGATTTAAAGGATATTAAATATAATAAAGAGAATCCAAGAAAAAATAAATTGAATAAGAAAGTGTTCTTAATACTATATATTGTATCAAAAAAAGAATAGCGTTGATTAGGCAATATCTAAAAAGAGGTAAGATATATAATTCCCTTCTAATTTGGATAGAATATAAGATATATAAATAAATATTGAAAGGAATATAAAGTCATAGAATAAAAAGAGTTTTTGATATAAGATAGAGTTATTCTTTTAACAGATTTCCTAGGTTTTGAATTTTATTTAAAGAATTTCGTTTTATTAAGAGATATATATATTCTTTGTTATAAGAAATTAATAATTATTAAAAAAATACAGAATCTAAAATAGAAAACTAGGGATTTTGTATAAACATTTCAGAATTTGTATTATCAAAACAAGGAAGATTATATTAAAGTATATAAAATCAATTAATATTCTTTATTTCATTTAAATAAATAAAACTAATATATCTTATTCTATTTCTAAATAAATAAAGCAAATAAAATAATATTAATGGAAACAGAATTATATATTAGGGATTTAGGATTGGGGTGGGTATTTTAAGTATAGTTTATAAAAAGATATATTAGTATTTATAAGAATATAATAATTAATATAATCAATATAAATAAGGCTCTATTGAATCGATTGATATAAATAGAATATATAAATCATTTATTAAATTCCAAAAGTCGCTATAAACAGAAAAACAGGTATTCAAATTAAGATTTAGAGTTCTCTAAAATCATTAAGGTATTGCGCAATATAAATCTAAACTGTATATAATTTGATTTGATAAAGCAATGTTTTAGAGGGGAGGATTTGGAATAATAATTAATTAATAGAGTTTTTATAAAGCTCTTTAAAAAGGCAAGGATTGATAGCAATATAACTATAGAGATTATAATTAAATAAAAGATATTGATAAAGAATTGTAATAATTTATATATTTAATAGTATTTAAAGAGAGAAATAAAAAAGTGATATAGGAAAGTATATATTATCATTCAAAACTATAACTAAAAGGAGATTGTAATAATATAAGAATTTCGCTTTGTACAAAAATATAGAAAATAGAGCTTTTTGATAGTTGAAAGTATTATTAATAAAAAATTAAATAAACTGAAAAATATAAAAATAAAAGAAATAAAGAATATTATTAAAAGAATTAAAATAATAAAAAATAATAAAAATAATTAAGGGAGTTTTTTAGTATTAATTTTATAAAATAAGTTTTTTTTTGATTAGGAGATTGAGAATATATTACTTTTCTATTTTATTATTTTAAAACTTGTTTTTGATTAAGTTTAAAATAGATCGATTTTATTACAAAATTTATATTCTTTTTATCAAATTTAATAATAAACAGGTTGCAAAAAGTGCCGATTCAATTTGTAAATAACAAAGTGCTTTATTTGTAAGTAATAAATATATATATTAATATTGTAAAGTATTAATTAAAAATTTATATGGGAATTTATATTGAATTTCTTTTCGTCGCAATTGATGTTTCTGCCACCACAGGGATATCTCAATCACCACACATAAACCAAAGGTGTTCCATACATCCATGAAACATTTGTTCGATTCGGCGTTTAACTTCAAGTGCTGTCTAGTGCCGCTGCGTATGAGTCAAGGGTCACTTGCTCGGGTGCAGTAATATACGCGATATTACAATACACATCCACTATATCAAAGGGTGTATGGTCAGCGATGTGAATATGAATAGAAATGTGCATTGTTCAAAACATACTCTTGTCGTGGAGTTCATTCCATGAGTCAAGGATGCTCTGCTGTTCGATTCCCTGGGTTATCTTATTTCCAGTCCCTGAATAGTCTTGTGTAGCATCCTTCACAGCCTGGAGATCCCCAGCGATATTGCCCCATACGGAAACGAACCCCTCAAGGGCCTGGACTGCGACGTCGATCTTAGCGATCAAAGATCTTAAATCGTCCTAAACCATACGAATACTGCAATTAGTGCCGCAAAACAACAAAAATAGATGAACTGTGTGACGTGAATGATATAGCGCCAGTGAAAACTGAAAGCTTCTCACCTTGATAAGACCTAAATCAGCGATCAAATTTTTGTCGGCTGCTATTTTGTCGTTATCGTCCTCGATAAGTTCCTTGATCGCGTCGATTGTGGCCTTCATCTTCGCAGCTCTTGCTCCATATACACCCATGATAGCTCCAGCTATAATGGTCCCAATCGGATAGCTGTGTGGTTGAATTAGAGAGTGGTTTAGATGAACATAAACCTCCTGTGAAATTAATATAACTTACCACCAGACATATGTAATAGCCGTTGCGGCAATAATGATATCTGATATTATTAGTTACTCTTCGTATTTGGGTTGTAATTATCAATTAAAGAAAGGTAGTGCACGTATATACCTTCTTTATATTCATCTTGATCAGCGCTTAGCTCGGCCTTATCTGATATGAGCTGTGCCTGGGTCTGCGTCAAATCCCCGTTGTCCCCAGTGAGCGCGGTAGTAATCAACGTGTTTTGAGCATCGAGAGCGGTTTGGTCCTCCATGCAATGTTGTTGAAAAGTCATCAAATCCTGTTTCGCCTTTGCAGCTTTACCCTGTAGCTTAGTTATGGTGTCGATCTCCGTATCCACGAGCTGGGTTACCGCATCTCGGTAATTGGTAACATTTGCCTGGTCTTGTTGAGCCGTAGGCTTTTGCAACTCGTCATATAACAGGTTTCCGTATTTGATGATATTGGCATAGAACGACCCACCTGCTGTGCCGCCTGCCGTATGAGCATAATCTTTCACAGCATGGCTCAGGTCGACAATGTTTCCGTAAACGTTGTCCTTGAAGTCTTGGCAGTGGGCTTGACACTACGAGAAGTCGGGAGTTAGTGGTACTTTTTGTCGACTTTGAGAAGCAATTGTATACTTACCGGCTTATATACATCTAGTAGGGGGTCGATGTATTTACTGAGGGTGCTGTAGTGGTCTAAAGTGATACCTGTACGAGCCATATAATCGTCTTTGTTCGTGGCAAGAAGCACCCCAGTCCACTACATATAGGTATCAACATTAATGTTTTCAACGGTTGGAAGGAAGAATTTCAGAAATTGTGGGTGGACTTACAACATAATTGAGAAGACCCACAACTATGGCATTATCTAAGATATATTTTCCATCTGAGTCCATGAAGCCATCTGGTTTAAGCGTAATGGGTTTAGTAGAAGTACTCATGATGATCAAGGTTGAAACGTGTATAAAATATTCGATTAGGTATTTTATGTTATGAATTGGATAAGGCAGAGCTACCGAAGGTTGACGGCAAAACAATATATCCACAAATATGAGAGTGCGTAGTCAAAGATAATGTAGTTTTTATTGACTTACTGACCGATTAATTTATATCCCCATGATCCCAAGCACAGTGGTGAAGAGGATAGGGCAAGAATATTGGCAGTCAGTCTCTGATACGATTTTCGTTGTGTTTCGTTAAGTGTACAAGTGAGGGGAAGTTACAACTATTCTATGATGATCTGTTACATTAGGCTTTATCTGATTCACAATTGACGACAGATGGGCCACAGAGTGGCAAAGGAGATAAGACAAGAATATTAGCAGTCTATAAAACGATTTTTTTTATGTTTCGTTAATGTACAAGTGAGGGGAAGTTGCACCTATTCTATGATGATCTGTTACATTAGGCTTTATTTTATTTGCAGTCGAGAATAGATGGGATACAAAGTGGTAAAGGGGGTAGGACAACATTTTTGGCAGTCTCTGATACGGCCTGTATTTTGTTTCGTTAGCAGGCCTTATCTGATTTACAATCGAATTTTGATAGGTCACAAAATGGTGAAGGGGATAGGAAAAGTGCTGGCAGTCTCTGATAGGGTTTTCATTGTGTTCCGTCAAGTTGGAGATAAATTACAGATGTGGGGAAGTTGTACCCCCTCCACGCTGATCCGTTCCATTAGACTGTCATTTTACTTATCATTGAGCATCAGCTGGGAAATTGTTCTAGCTGAAATGCTGTGAATAGTTGAGAATTGAGGTATTGCATTGTGAATTTGCTGCCTAATGAACTACTGCATCCCCTACCGGTGCTACAACGATCAGAATTTCCATACCGACTGCCCTTCATCCCATTTTCAAATAAATTATCTATCAATATATCATACATATGTTACAATCGATTTGGAACAGGCCATTCCGACTAAACCAGTTCTAAGACTAATGCAAGGGGATAAGCATACTGCCGTTTTTAAACCGCTGGCATCTCGAGGTGGCATTGCTGAAGTACCGGCATGTACTCGTGGATTGGCGTGGTTGCAATGACTCTTCGCCCAGTAACCTTGAATTAGTAGGTGTCAGCGATTTGTGCAAAAACAATTCGGTCGACAAAGAAAAGGAGTAACCGAGGGTGAGTTGGAGCGAATCACAGCCCACGAATCATCTGTGAAACTGTGGTACAGCCTATTCCGTGGAACTGGGCTGAGAAGAATATGACATGTGTAGTACAGTGACTATCCCAGTAGCTGCTCAACGAGAATGGGAGTAGTCTACTAGCACAGATTCTCCTCTAGCAGAAATAAACAGAATCTCCTCTTACATGTTGTAAAACTCAACAATTTCATTTTCTCCATAAACAGATTGTTAGATATGAGTTCCAATAATACAATCCCAAATACCCCTGATGGCTGGTTACAATATTCGACATCTCATTCCTTATCGACTTTACCTCAAAGGTCAAACATAGTAGCCCAACATAGCAAAGTGAGCTTTCCATGATTCATACGTCGTCGGTAGATAGACGCTGTTATCACTAACAAGCTACAGTATGTCGTCCGAGATATTTATGTTGATGCATCAACTGCTATCCTTGCATCCACCTCTCAATTCACTCAGATATTCGCTGATGTGATGGCCTTTCCTACGCCAGGAATCAAGATCTCGATTCCAAAAAATGGGATAATCTACCTCATCTCCCGAGTTGTAACAGCAAGCGGACCCTTCACTATCACTCTCAATCCCGCCAGCACCAACGAATCAGCCTTTACAATCTATGGATCCACATTCGACCAATCAATATCCTACAAGCTGAATTCAAGCTCCACGACCCCCGCAATCCCTCTCGATCTATCCCCAGCCTCTGGAAATCTCGGTGCACAGATCGACATAAAAAATGGGGAAGCAACTCTAACCTACCTAACCAAATACGACGATTTGTCTATGACCGATATCGAGTTTACCAAATGTTTAGTTACTCAACTTCGAATCGCGTCTATTTTCTTTTGGACTCAGTCTAGTCTTTCATTAGATTTAACATCCCACGTTGCCAGGGCGACAGCCACCTCGGCGACAGGTGTGCTTCTTAATCTGCAAGCTCATGCGTTGGGTCAGCAGATCTCGTCGTCGGTCCTCACAGGACCGAATATCAACTATGTGCCCGTTTTGACATTGAGTACGTATAAGCTAGTTCTGGATGATGTTATCGCCACGGCTTCCGCGTTTGAAACACAATATAATCGATTTGCGGATCGAGCAGCTGCTATTGCAGACCAAAAAATCGCATGGAAAGCGATGCTAGATCAAGATGAGGGTAATATTACTTTGCAACAAACTCTTGTTACCAATTCGCTAGCAAGATGGAATAACGCAACAGATATCTTGAATAGTGCCGAAGCTACAATGAGATCTCATCAATTGGACATTCGGAATAAAGAGTCGGACTTCAATCTAGGGATCCAAGAATGGAAGAGAGAGCAAATTATCGATACGATTGTTGACGTATTTCAAGCCATATTTGGTGAGCGCTTAGAGCCTAGAATGATGAGTGATCCAGAGCGTGTCTTCACTGACACCTCTATTTTGACTAGGATTCGCAACCGCAATCGGTGAGATAGCGATCGGTGATCCTGAAGCAGCAGCCGCTGCACCAGCTGCTGCCGAATCGGCCATAAAGGTTGTCAGCGAAGCTGGAAGCGTTACAAACTTATTCCTCAAGCCCGAGACTATTGAAGGCATCAAGGGTGGCACTGAAGCCATTTTGAAACTATACGAAAGAACTAGTGCCGCGGTCAACGATGTGGCGACTGTTGATTTGAACTCGGCGGGAGGTGACGTCTCAGGCGAAGATCAGAGTAATGCTGATTTAGCTGCTATTGTTAGTATCGCTGCTTGGGATGAATGGATGATACAAAGTGATGAGCAGATGGCGTATGCGGCTGATCAGAAGATTGAGGGGGCGGGGGCGTATCAAGCGGAGTTAAGACGACACGCCATTGACGGAAAGCTTCTAGTTCAGGCAAAAGCACAGAGTGTTAAGATTGGTAAGTAGTCCCTGAAAATTGATTGACCTCTTTGTAATGATGATTACTAATCCTATTGCGTGTAGGCCAGGAGTATGTTCAGCTCTGGCTTCAATTGCAAGCAACAAAAAGCAATGCAGCACGCCTGCAACAGCTCTATGATACCTACGACGGAGAACAAGATGCAGCTCTTGAAGCGCAGGGTTATTTTTATGATCGAGTATCTATGCTTCGTACTAATATTATGATCTATATGAGGGATGCTATATGGGCGTATAAATACTACACGTTGAGTGATAGTACAATTGTTCTTGATCCATTAAAAACTATTGTTGAATATCAGGAGGACTCGGAGATGATTCTACAGGAAGTCACTGCGTGCAAGGAGAACTACTCGAGTGATTTTACACGTGAGTCTGTCTAAATACCCCACCTTCAGCTTGAATACCCAGAACTTACTCTCTTTATCTTCGTTATGTCTAGCTTTCATTCCTACCATGCAGACGATCGATGTAAGTACACGGCATGATAAGCTTGTAATTAAATCACACCCGCTGATTCATTCATCCATTATTAACATCTAGCTCCCACTCAACTATCGAACCAGCGTCGTAACCGCGCTACAATCCTCCTCCAATTCCGTCACTATAACGCTCTCGCCTTCCACTTTAACTTCAAGTATCAGTTCCACAGCAGATGAAAGTTCCAGTCTTCCACCCATAACCGGCCCATTCATTGATGGATCCCGCTTCCGAGTCTTCGGCATGCGGGCCTTTCTTCTCGGCGCAACCCCCAAGCCCTCAGCCTTCTCCTCAAGTACCTCTCGTGCTACCATCCGTCTACAAATCTGCACTTCGGGAATCTATACCGATATTCGGGAAGGTATCATATATGGATTCACGATCAAGCCACTCAGTCGACCATTTGAATATACGGTTGCAAGAGATGGGACAGCGGACTTGCCTCCTGTCAAGGATAGCATTATCAAAAGTTCGGATTATGTGGATCCCACTGCGTTTGCACAGTGGACTGTGAAGATTATGAACCCGGGAGATTTGGATCTAAGTGGGCTCACAGGATTGAAATTGTACTGGGAGGGAAATGCGAGGTTTGATTAGAAGGCTACTAATGCTTCCAAGCTCCGGGAACCTGAAAAGCTCGCCATCTTCTTTCGAGCCTGAAATTAGCATGACCATTAATCACATATAACAAATTTCAAGTTTCACTTTTACAAAACATCGCACGATCTTTACATTATTCCATGATATCAATCCAAACAAATCAATTGCAATTATCCCCAAATGAATTTGATCAGTAGTTGCTGTAATACTATCGTCCTTCCGGCCGAAATGCTCGGCACCCCTATTCAAGTGATATCACACCGCCTTTCATCTATACATCGGTAGAATATGGAAGGTGGGGCTCTTAGATAGTCTTAATCCTTGCTAGTTAGTAGTATATTATTTATTCAATCAAAAACTCTTATTAATCCGCTCTCTATTATTTCGCTTATAGGCCTTTATAGGAAGATATAGAGGCCCGAGGCTAATGAGATCATCTATACTCGGTTCTCGAATTAGACTCTTTTATCTTTTATTTCGTGATTTTCTTTTTAGTCTTCCGGAAAAGAATTTATTTAGAGCAGACGAATAGGAGATATATAAGCAGATAGGAAGAAATTATCTTCAACTTCTTTCTAGATCTAAGTACTTAAAAGAAAGCTCATATAATTTAGATGAGTCTAAGATATTATAAAGTAAGTCTTAGAATTTATTTTTTCTTTCTAATTATATAATTTTGAAATCCTACGAATTCATAGACTTCAACTTCTTTTTCCCCGATGGCTAGTAATAACATAATATAATATATAAATTCTAATTCTAATTCTAATTCATTCATTCGAATCTATAATATATTATTTGTTTAAAAAATTTCAATATTTATGTACTTAGTGATTTCTAAAATGTCCTTGTGTCTTTTGAGATTCGAACTATAATTTTCTATGAATATCTAGATATGAATTTATATACTCAATTTAATAACGTGTTTTCAAAACCTTAGATTTCAGTACTTTAATAAAAACATCTAATTGTGATATTTTCTATTTTTAATTTATAATATCTTTATTTAATAGAATTTAATTTGATTAAAAGCTTAATCAAATAATAGTAGATAATTAATTATGTAATTAATATAAGTTTCAAACATTCTGATTCCTCATTAATTAGATTGAAAATTTTGAAATGAAAATTCAAAAACATTTGAAAATGATTTAAAAATTTATTGATTTTCAATCTTATAAATTTATATTTGTCTCTGATTTAATAGTTATATTTTTAGGATATTGAAAATTCGTATATTAGTTTATTTAATGATGAAATAGATTATTTTAGAGAGTTTATTTAAATTGAAGATTTAAGTATAAAGTTGTGATTGAAACTCTATTTGAATAAAGTTAATGAGGTATAAAAAAGCGTTTCTTTTTTTTAGAAACAAGTAATCAAATCAGGTGTACTAAGTCCTTATTAGCCTTTTTGAAACAGAGTAGCTACTTCGAAATCTTAAAGATCTACTTCGTGTATAGCTCTTAGAATTCAAGAATAACTCAACTGTAACTATAGTAAAAGAATCGAATGAATATAAGTCCTTTTAGAGCTTAAGCTTATAAGATAGATTATTAATTACTTTATTTGTGAGATTTTTTAATAGTTTGCTGTGAGAATATATATTTCTCTATCGAAATTGCGAAGATGAGACTAAGAGTGATACTTAATCCAGTAGTTTCATTCAAGTCCATTCAAATCGATGTTGATTCAAAAAGTTCATCGTATGAGTATATGGATTCATAGAGAGCCAATAGAGATTTAATCACTCGAGGTCTCCCTAGTACTATTATCATCTATTCAAGCTGTACTCTCCTGCATTGTATAAAGACTAGTATAATTCTATATCTAATATTACCTAGTACTATACATCTGAGTAAGTATTCCACGATCTATTCTAACAATGAACAAAGGGAAAAACCAAGGAGAGTAATATAAATATCAATTGATTATACATATCCAACTCTATACACAAGTGTAACAAAGAGACAGAAAGATGCTTTTCCTTTTACTTCTACTTTATAGTTGTTTGCCCACTGATAGGCATGACTGCACCTGCAGCCATCAACAAACGGAAAAATGAAAGTCATTTCTGATTGTACTACCCTTCCCAAATTACCATTCAGTCATTACCACTCGTTTGAAACTCCTGTTATGCCAAAAAACTTAAACGAAAGAGTGCGATGCTAGCTTCTGCATCTTGTCAATGTATGCCTGTTTAGACCTGTTATATGCGTCAACTGGAGTCTCCACCCCACAATTCCTTAATAACTCCTTAATAACTCCTTCCCACAACAGAACTCCAATAACAACCAAACTGATTTTGCGACCCTTACAAAGAGGGAGACCTGGGTCGGACATTGGCCAATCTCTTCGACATGAAGTCAAAGAAAGCAAATTGACCAGGCGAGCTGCCGACTTCGTAGACGAATCGACTGGCAAGATAACTACCGAAGATGGCACGGAGGTAGTTGTCAGGCACCTATTCATGTTAGCTGGGGGATTCTATTAATCTGGTCAGATCAACTTACTCTCTCCATAATCGTGTCGAGGCCAATCTTAGACAACAGCAACTGCGGTAGGGCATCAAGCAACACTGATCTCCTCAATTTTGCATCTCTCCACAGATCAGATGTTTGAAGTTCCTCGTCAAGTTTAGTAATAGCAACACTGATTGTGTCACTCAAGGTGCTTCGAGGGATTCCGGTCTGTTCATGTTCTCGCCAGATTGCTTCAAATTCAAGCTCGGCATTCATCTTTATAGTCTCCTGAACTTCTTTAACATATTGTTTGTAGAATTCTGGAGCCTGGCCGTTGCTTCCCACACACATGTTTTCTACAAAACTCTCGTCATCAAAGCTCAAAGATGCAAGGACTTCCAGAGATGAAGATGTTACACCCCCCTTGTTCGCAGAAGCATCCTTGAATAGGATACATCCTGCCTCTTCCAATCGTAGCTTTGCATCCTGGGTAATGAAAAGATTGGCACCTTCGACGATGTATGGGATGGTTGATTTTCCATCTTTGATAAGCTTGCTGACACTGGAAAGGTCGACGGCCGCTGGACGACCACCGCAGGGAACGAAAGCATCAGTGAGGCCAGTGTCACGGAGATGGAATGTGTTCCGGAAAGTTGTACCATTGCTGATTTTATCCCCATTGGGTAGGGTGACGTTTGTTTCGTCGACAAGAACACGATAGCCCTCGTTTGATAATTTCGAGAGATCGTACTCCGAGATCATGGCACGCTTCGTAGCCAAGCGCTTGAGCTCATCAATGTTGAGACCCTGTGGATCAACCAAAACACCACTGCCATCGACAATCGACGTGTAAGTTTCGTTGCTCAACAAGATTTCATTGCTTCCCAAGTCACCATCTGGGCCACCAGTCTGCATTTTTCGAACTTTGCTAGGGTCCAGTTCCAGTTTTCGATAGATGCCTTTGACGTATTCTCTGACCGACAATGATGTCATGCCGTAACTATCATGAGGGATACCGCCTAACTTGGGGGACTTTCCAGTGAAAAAAGATTTCCACCATGGAGCATTTCGCTTGCGAGCGTGCTCAGTAGCCCAGTCAACAAGATCAGCAGTGTTTTCATCGGGACCCATGAAAAGAATTTCTTCCTTGCCATAGAGATCAACGATGGGATTCTTGATGCCAGGGGACGAAGGCGGCAAGAGAAGATCCATGATACTATCGATATACTTCTCGAAAGCTACACTGGCTTTGTCTTGCTGATTGGCATCTAAAAGAATGACACCCTTGGAGCCACCCTCCGGAATATCCTTGTTCTTGCGTTGTTGAGTATTGGCTAGACCGTAATTCTCGTCGAACATTGAACGAGCATTGATGGAGTATGCTTCACGATTTCGAGATTTAACAATTCGAATGCCACCTCTAGCAATGTCCCTGAATCTAAGGTGGAACCCACGTGATTCGGATGTAATGACCAAGAACATGCCATACAATGGCTGAGGATACTCGATTTCAGGAAGGAATGAAGGATCGAGACGGAAGCTCAAAGCAACCTTTGTAGGAGTGTAAAAGTTGGTTTTCAACAAGGAGTTGTTGAAGATACGGAACGCAGTCATGACCATGTCTTCGTGTTCATTGTTGACCGTCCTCGAGATCAGCTCTTTGAGTTCCTTATCGGTGAGAACGTCCCCAGATGGTGAAGGTGGGATGGAGTCCTCACTGTATCCAGGGCCGAGGGTAAGATGTGTGTTTGCGAACGAAGCGTATAGTGAACGGACGAGCTCCGGATGATTGCTGATGATCTCGAGAATGTAATCCGCAGTGAAAGTCTCGGTGCGCAGTCTGCGCTTAATGGTAGATAGAATCTCGGCATGAGAGCTGTTGTTTGGGTCCAATGCGGATACTAATGAAGAGTACTCGGAGCCCAAACGATTGAGAAAGTGCTGAACGAAAACCCAAACACAATGACCATAGATTGTTTCCTGAAGACTCAAGCGCCCACTGGCAAACAATGCCTGAAATTTGTTCTGTGGTATGCAGTAAAGCAGGGAAATCTCCTTGGTGATTTGATGAATAGATTGTTCAAGCGTAGGGAATTTTGTTGTCAAGTCGCTTGCAGGCTTGAGATAAAGACTCATGACAGTGATACCGTTGCTGAACTGCTCAACATATTTTCTTGAGCTTGTTACCCCGTATGAGTGATACAGGTCACTCAGAGCACTGAACAAACCGAGGGCTGTTCTGCGTCTGAAAGCCACGACCAATCTCTTCTCAATCGAGTCCTCAATATCAAAGACCTCGATGACTGGCCCAGTACGAGAGACAGCAAGCTCAATGATCTCTTGATAAATCTGCTTCGTGTTGTTGGTAGATTTTGCTAGAAACATTCTGTCACTGATGACTTCTAGGCGAGTTTCGCTGGGTGATGGGTTAGAGTCAACGAATTGGCACTGATAGACGAAGTAACAGCGTATCGATGATTTTGTTGGGGCGGAACCACCACTGTACAAGTTGCTTGTAGAACGGAAGCTCTCAACCCGGAAGAGTTGATTCGAGGATGTATCCAAATATTTGGCCTCTAATCTGTGCTCGTATCGTGGGCCACCAATTGCACTCACACCGGGCTCGCTAGTATCAATATATATGGCATGATCTGAAGACTCCATGTCCAATCTGATCTCTTGGCGTTTGTCTTCGCGAGCAAATGCAGCAACCTTTGCAGCATAAAGCGAGGTTATATTGCTGACGACGGCCTCGACGCTCTCGGTCTGAAAGTAGACATCGTCGATCCCAAGCTCATTATAGAACCATTCCAATTGTGCGTCAATGAGTTCAGCTGGTATCCATTTCATTGCCTTGATCTGCTCTCTCACTTCAGGGAGTTAGAGTTGTACATTCATCACGGCCAGAGTTGACTTGCCTTTAACCATCTGTTCTGTCCGACCCGCGAATTCTGGAGCAACATATCCAACAGTGGCGGAACGCAAGACGCGGTGTCCATTTCCATTGCCATTTCTGTGGGGGATGTTGAAATGTGTTGGTTGTGGTGAAGGTTGTCGACCAGGAGTTCGGATGATCTGCTCCACCAACTTATGGGGAGAACGAGGTGTTGAACTACTGATAGTCGCCATGTTTTCTTCTGTGGAAAGAAAGAACTGTTCGTCGTATGCGGGAAACTGCTGAAGAGCACCCATTGAGTCAGTATTGATAGGGGAAAGAACCGTAGCCATGGTGACTAGTGGTTGTGATGTAGAGAATAACACCGCCCGCTAGATGACTTGCACGAGATGTGTGAATAAAGGGAAAAGTGAGTAAAGATAGACCCAAAAGTGCAGCAGGTCATCAACGCCTATCTATATCGGCAAGCCGGTAAGAAGGGGCCAATTAATGAGTGGAAAAGGAGTCAGGAATCATGTTGACAATGCAACTCCTGGATTCCTTGACCGCTTCATTTCTTAGCATTACTTGCATTGCCTGCATTGCTAGGGAAGGATGCTTATCAGTCGATTCCGCTCCAAGAGCAACCTCGATCTCAGAATAGTCCGAGGGCGGTTGTTTGAGATAGAAATTTGGACCTATTCGATCTTCAAGTTGGGAAAAAGGGAACCTGATGGCGCCAAGCCAGTGTTTCCCAGGGCAATTGAGGCGTTTATTTTGATAGGAAGCGATAAGGAAATTTATGTGGGTTTCAGAAAAAGGAATGGAAGATCTGCGCCACGGATTAAAAACGTACCTGAGAGATAAAGTTGTATCACATACACCAGTACCAATTATGTGTGGAAAAGGTGTCGTGGTGGTAGTTTGTACTTTCAAAGATGTGTACTTTTACAAGAGATGCAAGTTGGTGAGTGGTGTGGTAGTTGTGTTCGATGTTCGATTTAAAAGTTACTGGAACCACGAAGTGTCGTCAAATGTATGGAAGGCTCCCGGTTAGGAACGGTTGGTTTCAAAAGATTTAGTGAATTCGAAGGCGGCTCAAGAGGTGGATACAAGTATAATTGGGCGATCTAGAAGCCGTATGGCGAATTGCGTGTTGCAAAGTATTGAATGAATAAAGACTTTTTTTTTGCTTTGGTACGTATCGTCACGTCACCGTAAGCCTATTTGATCAAATTAGAGGAGATGTTGAATGCCATAGCGGGACTTTGGATACGTACTAAGCAGGGCTGATAATCCAAAAGACGATGAATGCTGGGTGTATTCCAGGGGGTGAATATAGTCTTATCTTTTGCTCAACCACAGACAAGATGACAGGTAGACTGTTGGGGAGAGAGGGGGAGGAGCGGTGACAGTGAAGAACTAAGAATAGGATATAGATTGAAAATGCTTCTTTGCGTCTTGCATTCCTCGTATTGAGTGATATATGCAGACACAATACGATTGTTGTTGCTTGTTTCAAAGATAAGAAGAGAAAGGCAGAGGGCAAGGGAAAAAGAAAGGAACAATCTGAGTCAGAGTTCGAGATAAGACGAGAAAGAGCTGGAATGCTCTTGTTATTTATATCTTGATGAAGGGAGGAACACAGTAGAGGATGTTGATATTGATATCGATCTTGATATGCTCGCCCTTTCCAGGTTCCAAACGACAAAGTGGCAGCAGCAAGTGAATCAATTTATAATAAATGATACATCTCCTCCTTCCCCTACCTCAAACTCAAAAGTCTCAATTGAGTAATAAAAAAGTTTCAAGAATGAGGGCTTTAATTCTGAGCCAATTTTATTTCTCTCACTCTTTTCCCATCATGCCTCATGCCTCATGCCTCATGCCTCATACCTCTTGCCTCTTGCCTCTTGCCTCATGCGGTGTTCGATGGCTTTGATTTGCCCTCTTCTGGATTCTTTGGGTCTGGTTTGACATATGTTCAGGTCAGGTTCCAATGCAACGATTACCTACCTAGTGGCTAGTCGCTCGTGTTGTTCGGACGGGAATTTTGTTGGTGGTACCTGACGATCTAGTAAGGTGTAACCGTGTAAGGTACAGGAAGAAATCGATCAATTGATGTTTACCGCTCTTTAGCGTCTGTTCTCCCTGTCTCCTTCCCCAATTAATGGGTAAGTTGCTCGAGTGGGTAAGCGGATATCCATTTTTTGCTGGTCGTGCTGCTTTGGCTGGTCGGTAAGCGGTTATTCGAGGCACATCTTAGCTATTGCAACCCTGTGACCAACCCTGTGCGCAACCCTGCGAGCTGATAGACAGACAGACAGACAGACAAACAGACAGACAGACAGACAGATAGCAGCGTAGGATGATTTATTAATTGACTTACTTAACCGTGTCGAGCTATATTGCACTGCACCCCTACACTGCGGACCTGGGTACGTGCCAGTCTATATTGAATTCATCGAAACTCCAGTGCCGTGGCAGCGTGCGTGGCTTGTGTACGGTCCAAACGTAGACAGACTTCCATTATCCGACTTATCCACTACGAACTACGGACTATGAGGTACAAAGGATGTTTCCGTTGGGTATTCTAATGTTCCATGTTCCATGTTCCATATCTCTTCCAGAAGAATGGCTATTCTTATCACTTGATCTTCCTAAAGAGGATTAGTTGTTACCGTCTCCTTCTCTTTCGAAAGTAAGGAGTACCTAGGTAAGGTCTAATCCTTTGCCCCATGAGGTTCTCTCCCTAGGACATGCTGGAAAGGGTTGAGAATGCATCCTCCGTACGGTACTGGAAAATTACATTGCTGCTTGGGTAACGTCGAATTCAATGAAGCCGATTTCGTAAAAGTAACTGCACCCCAAGTCATCAAAAGGAAGATCTGAGGCAATTTTGCAATCTATTTTTGGTTGAATGCTCCAATGCTCCAATGCTCAATACCGGTCCGTCCGTATAAGCCCCAGTGTGCCCAGCCACGAATGGTTTCTGGAATATAGGTCATCACCACGCCAAGCATATGCTGTACCCTGATATTTTATAGTATGGATGGTGCATGTCCATGTCGTACAATCTCTATACAGAGTATATTTTTGGGAAGGGAAGGAAGGAAAGGAAAGGAAAGGAAAGGAAAGGAGGGAAAACAAAAAACCATTCGGAAAGTCCACCTTCACCCATTGACAATCTTTCCAAATGCTCCGTCCATCTCCACGACAGCGTTCTTTCCCAAGGCCAAAAGAAATAATATTCAATATGCAGTAGAGTATTCATACATCGAAGTTACCCAAGTAGGTTATTCTCTCGCACGAGTCATCATTCACATTTAGTTGCATGAACCAAAATCTACTTTCAACACTCGGACTACCCTAACTACATCCTCCTCTAACAACAACAACAACAAGAGCCAAAGAAAAAGCCCTTGAAGCATAAAACAAAGGCCCACGAAGAATGAACCAAAGTCCTCATTCTCTATCCACCGCAATCCACAAATTCGCTGTCTAGATTTTGTCACTTCCCCAGTCTCGCATCGCGGATCTCCAAAATACGAAGCCGAAATGACTAATTCCCTCACGGATCCCGTGATATTCGTTCTCATGACCATCAGACCTCCAAATTTGGCAAAAACGCCATAGAGTTGGCAAGGATATTTCAAACACGTTGGAGAGATATTCGATTAGATCGAAGCATATTAAAATAGTAATAGTGAGACTCATATAACAACAACAACAACAACAACAAACACCGTGCAAATTCATGACCTAAGCGAATCAACACGTCTAGATGTAATTGGTGAGAGAGACACGTGAGAGAGTAAGGGGACAGTAGTGCTCTCCATATAGCAAGTTTCACTCAATCAAGATTTTCCCATTAAATTTCTCCATGATTTGCCATTGTTCTCCATAATTCCCCATTCTTTTCTTCCAAATCACGCTTTCCCCGTTTCAATCTAGCTTAGAAGTTTCTTTCGTCAACCCCGCCATTTACTATTCCCCAAATTGATTTCTCTTACCCCCAGGAAATCATACTCCAACGTCAACCTTACTCAAACTTCATCTCCTACATCCAATAGAACTTCAATTTACGCCCATCTGTCTCCTGACTGTGACAAACGCATTTCCTCATCCCTTATTACCTGTCGTCATTCGGGGTCTGGATTGTATGTTGAGAATTTAATGGAATCTCATGACTAAGAGTTTGCATTTTTCATTACACATCGGTCCATGCCATTACTTGGGTCCAAAGGTTCAAACAAGGTCAAGAAGACAATATTCCACCATTGAGTCTCATACTTTCCCAGCTTCCCAAGGACCGTGTTAGTTTCTCTTACCCCAGATTATGTCACCTGCCGCTAAAAACGACTCTTGATTCAATAAGCGCCGATTCACCGTGTTTGATACTCACCCTAGGCTCTCCACGGCACGCAATCTGATTCCCAAATTTCTTCATATAGTACTCCACAGTGTTCTATGCTACACCGCTAGGTTAACGCAACCTTTCCATCGTTGAGTAATAGTGCAGTTAACCCGCATATCCAAATTACATTACGTTTCTCTTTGTCTCATGGCTTCCCCAGAGAATCATATTGGTCATGAGCAACAGGATCAGCACGGACAACGAGATCAGCACATGAACAGCAGAGAATATGCTGTGTCCCAAGATGCTCAGGATCCTCTTCGTCAGATCAGGGATGAATTCCTCATTCCTTCTACGGCTGATTTGCAAGCCAGGACTTTGTCAAGTTTAGGTACGAGATTCTACTCTAGGTAGTTGAATCTGTTAACCAAATGGCATCTTAGAGTCTCGAACTTCCTCTCCTGGTGATCCTTGTGTTTACCTTTGTGGAAACTCTCTTGGCCTACAGCCGCGTAATACCTCTACTCGTATAGAACAATATCTCAAGACTTGGGCAACTCAAGGTGTTTTTGGTCATTTCAAACCCCTTTCTGATTCGCCTTTGCCAACATGGCTACATGTGGATTCAATTGCTTCGGAGAACATTGCTCCTATTGTTGGTGCGGAACCTTCGGAGGTCAATGTAATGCAGACTTTGACTGCCAATTTACACCTTCTCATGTCCGCATTCTACAACCCTGATGTTAACGGCAGGCACAAAATCATATTGGAAAGCAAGGCATTTCCATCAGATCACGTGGGTCGCCCCTTTTGCGCTCGTCACCAATCGTTTATGCCGGCTAAATTACATACAGTACGCCGTACAGTCGCAGATCCGACATCATAACCTCTCACCTGCTACATCGATGATCACCCTGGAGTCGCGTTCAATTACCGAACCCACACTCTCCACAGATTACATACTCAAAGCCATTGAAACCCATGCTAAAGATACAGCGATTTTGATACTCCCAGGTATTCAGTTCTATACAGGCCAGTTGTTTGACATACCCCTCATCACACGCAGGGCTCGAGATCTCGGCATATTTGTCATTTGGGATCTCGCTCATGCAGTTGGAAATGTTCCACTTTACCTTCACGATTGGGACGTCGATGCAGCTGCCTGGTGCACTTACAAATATCTAAACTCAGGGCCGGGTTGCATTGGTGGAATGTTCATTCACGAAAGGAACACTCAAGTGTCTGCTTCCTCGCAGAACACAGATGCGGGGGCAGGTTTTGTAAATAGATTAAGTGGCTGGTGGGGCAATGACAAGAATACGAGATTCGCCATGGAGAATCGATTCGTGCCGATTGCGGGCGCTGCGGGGTTTCAATTGAGTAATCCAAGTGTGCTGGACATCACGAGTCTAAATGCATCTCTGGAGATATTCAAGCTTGCTGGTGGAATGGAAATGTTGAGGGCGAAATCTGTGGAGCTGACTGCCTATTTGGAGGATTTGCTTTTAGATACAGTGATCTTCGAAAAGAGCAGGTTCTCGATCATTACACCTCGGGATAGAGAGCAGAGGGGTGCTCAGCTGAGTCTCCAACTTGCTGATGGATTGTTGAATGTGGTCATGAAAGAACTGGAGTCGAGGGGAGTGGTCGTAGATGAAAGACAACCAAATGTGATAAGAGTGGCGCCGGCCCCTCTATACAACAGCTTCGAGGATGTATGGAAGTTTGTGGAGGCATTCAAAGAAGCAATGGATATAGCTTGGAAGGCAAAGCTTGGAGAAGTATCTGCTGAGGGCACACGGGAATTAGAAATGACCACTTGAAGAGAGAGTATGACATCGCAATGGCAATCAAGTCGATCAAAACCTTTACCTCCATGTGTCAAGTGCACTCATTATAAACTTCAAATTATCTAAAGCTTCTTTTTTTACGTTATGCAGTGATGCGCGGTCCCATTTTCCATTTTAGTCCGACTTGATGATCTAATCTCAACCATTCAAATGTTGCTTAAGATTCTGTCAAGTTTACTGACTTCACAGTCACAGATTTGGTGTTGTTAATTGGATCATTTCGATGTGCATCAAGCATGGTGAACAGGTCTTCAATTGGTCTCTTGCACCTTTAATATGAAGCTCTGAATAAAGTACAGCCAATTTCGCTGTTCACATTTAGACTATTGCCTGCTTTCTTTACGTCCAATTCATCATATTCATTATTTTATATTGTCTAAGGCCGACACTCGTCGTACAACATTTTCGCCAAGATTGCTGGGCAATCTGTACTACAGAGCTCGGCCACTGCCCTATGGATAAAAGGAAAATAGGAGAATGTTCAATGGGACACGTGCATAATCGTACTACTGAGCCAAGGAATATGTCATCTCGCAAGGCGAATATGCGCTGGTAAGGAGAAGAAGTACCAGACGGCTCTTGTACCTGCACGTGTGTAGACTGCCCACGCCGCACAATACGGGAAGCAGAAACTGTGCATGTGTTTGTCAATTCATTTGAGTTGATTGTAGAATTTGGCCACCTCGGTCTTTATAACACGGTAGGATATTAAAATAAAATACTAGGGGCTGGGCTTACAGATTCGTGTCTGCTGCATATTACACTAGTTCCTCGAGAGCGATGTAGATAGAGAAAAAGTGCTACACGTATTTCATGTTGCTACATCATTCCTAATATTGCTCAGTTTTGGTTATTGATAGTGATTAATTTGAGGGTAAAACTTGTCTCGGACATGTCAGGCATGACACCACTTCAGTGTGTTTGAAGCACGTGGATAATAACTTTCAGCACTGTGCAGTACTCAAATCATGTCAACATACTGATTGTCCAACCCATTGCTCACGAAAAAGAATGATTGTTGATTACCTCTCGATATTTCACATACATCCCGCCCTCCCCATTTCATCAGCTAGGTTGGAATCCAAAAGTCACCAAGACATCCATTTACTTTGTATCTTTTCCATTGAACTAGGATAAAATTTTCTACGTTTAGATCCTGGGGACTACAGAGGTAGGCGTAACTTCTATTTCAATGTCCAGTTTATGCACACTGTATCCATTACTGCGAACCACATCCCGATCGTCAATGGCCCTTTCCAAAAATCTACGTATACGGCTTGAGTCGAATAAACAAGTGGAATCACAATTGATCAAGTGATTCTAGTTCGTGCTGATTTGCCGGAATTCTCCAATATCAACACCTCGATCAAATGAAACTGCACCTTGAAACATATCGGTTATTTATCTTCGTATTGCCCAAATTTATCAAATCAATGATTGTATGTGAGCGTGAGGAATTATCTAATTGTCCGATTCGAAGTAGAACGTTGAAAAGTATTAGTATTGCTATCATGCGCGTGCTCTTCAAACCTGATGCTATTACTTCCTTACATGAAAGAATTCCTCAAGACTATTTCGAGATCATTGTGCCGCCTGGACAACACAGATCGATATCACATTGAAGACAAAAAACAAAAAGATCATACATTAGGCTTCAATCGTGTCTCATGGAAGATTCAGTGACTTGTTGACAAAATCCAATCAAAAAAATGTTTAATTATATCATAACGATGGATTATCCACAGACCCATATCTGTCAGCCCAACCTTTTCTGGAGTCATCATGCCTTCTCCAAAGCTCTCTCCCAAACACTCATTGTGCTCTCCCAGACAACTCTTTCTGCATTGTTCTTCCTATAATCCGGCAAGATGTCACCATCAGGTGCACTTTCATCATCTGCCTTGAGTCTATAAACTCCATTTGAACTTCCATTCCCATCAACCGCCGAACTCCTTGAAATCTCTACACCCGCAGGTAGCTCCACGCCCGAACTAGCCCCCTCTCTTATTACAGCAGGTGGGTACTTCGCACTAGTTGCCAAAAATAATCCCCTCTCTCCCGCTTCCTCCACACTCATTGCAAATAAGTTGAGAAAAGGCAACATTACCCATCTAAAGAAAGTTGATGGAATGGCGTAAAAGCCCGTGGTAGAAGACATCAATCTACCAACAGCCCCAGTATCCACAAATCCCGGATACTTGTGAATGAAAGTTATGTGAGAGTTAGACTTCGCCAGTTCTTCGAAAGCTAGAGTTGTTTGAGTTGTTCCACTACCAGTAGCTTTAATCATAGTGAAATCTCGCCTTACCTCGAGATCGTCAAGATCGATTAATTTCTCTTGCCCCCCCGCTAAGATTGAAATAACTCGGGGATTAGGAGCGGTTTGCAGAAGAGGAACCATGTTGTAGGCGAAACGGAGACGAGAATAGTAACGGAGGGATTGAGGGATGTCGATCCCTTCAGATGATTCTGGACAATATCAATACACGGTGGATAGAAAGGGGGCTATAAATAAATGCACCATTCCGACCATCGAAGGACAAATAGCCTGCGCTCAAGAATACAATATCGACCTTTTCTTCTTTCCTCTTAATTTCATCGCAAAGTCTATCCACTTCCTTGATCAAAGAGATCTCGCCTTCAAGGAAGTTCAGTGTTGCTGATGGATTTGAAAGTTTCAGGTCTTTGAGTAGACGCCCTGCAGCTGATTCGGATCGTCCAATGATATATGCCTTGGGCGCATTTGCGTACTTGATGAATGCTTTTAATGTACCCATACCAATACCTGATGTTGCACCCGCAAACACGGCAACCATACCAGGAGTGCCTGTAGTTTTGAATGCGAGATTCGAAGCCCGGACAGCATTAATGGCGACCATTCTGCTGTTGGTTCAAATGGGTTGGATAGTGAGATATTGTTTGAAATATAGTAAGGTGTAGCAGAGCTCACGATAGGTTATGCAATCTTATGGAAACAAAGTAAGGAGAAAAATGAGAGATGGATGATTTGAACAAATAACCTACATTCCAGAGAAGATTCTTACCTGATATATATAGCCGGAATCATCACGCTATTACAGTCACATATCATAAGGGTCAATTTGATGTCAAGTTGCAATTGTATGCACCTCGGATTCATGAAAGTTGGAGGATGAATGCGAGTATGGACCGAGCTTTATCTCCTAACTGTTTATGGATGCCGCCGACAACAGAAATGGAGAGAAGATTTGAATACACATTACTTAGCATAGACACGTGTATGAAGATGAATATATATTTCGGAGATATGTCTATAGAAGCACAATACAAGATTGTTCCATGAGCTTGGTTAGACATCCAAAGTATTATTATTTTATTTGACTTATGTCATCAACTAACTGATTTCACTCCGGTTCAGTCGGAAAAACTGCGGTTGAATAAATAGTGCCGACCTTGACCGCTATTGCTGAGCAATGTTTGTAACTTTTGATGATTACCTACCTAGTAGTACCTACAAGCTTTCGAACGCAGTGACTTCTCCCGCCTTCTACCCTTGATCCAATACTCCGATTTTGGCTCCCGTTGAACATGGCGACCCAATCTCTTACACGTAGATGTGCTGGACTTACCTCTACAACTCCCACATCGGTAGTTCAAGGATTTATAAAGACCGCCACAACAGCCCGGCCATTCCACCAAAACACCCCGCGTCCAGTCTTCGATTTTCTTGTTCCACGTTTGGGTACTCCCTTGCAGTCGGCATATTCTCTCAAGCAGAATGGGATACTGAGGAATCCCGTGAGATCTTTCTCGACCACCAGGGCACGAAAAGCTACCATCACTACATTCAATCCGCAAAAGAATGATGATGGTACAGAGCAGAAGATTGAGATCACACCGCGTGCTGCAGATGTATGTATCATTGCCTTCCTATTTTATGTGCCTTATGTTAAGATGGAATGATATGCTAACAACTTGCTCATAGCGTTTGCAACAACTCCGCAAGAAAGAAAACAATCCTAATCTTGCTCTTCGAGTCGAAGTCCAGTCAGGCGGTTGCCATGGGTTCCAATATGTGATGTCTCTGTGCGACCTCCCCGCCAATATATCCCGAGATCTCTTTTCAAAGGATGCTATCCAAGAAGAATCTTCGCCTGCTCTAAATACTTCATCCGCAGATCCAAATGCTATGCCTACGTCATCTACTCCCTCGAAATCAAATAATCCGACCACGTTGGATCTTCGCGAAGATGATACAGTATTCAGCTATATCAGTGACCAATCCCACGCTAGTGTAGTCATGGACGTGTTCAGTCTCGATGCCTTGAAGGGTAGCAGAATAGATTACGAAGTCAAATTGATCGGTTCCGAGTTCAAGATTGTTGACAACCCGGCCGCGACTAGCAGTTGTGGTTGCGGAACAAGCTTCGACATCAAGTTTTGAGCCTGAAGAGGATCGATAAGTGTACTGTAAGTTACTAGATACGATATACCATTTGGGGGTTGCGTTTGGCGTGAATGGCATGGTTTGATACTGCGTGGTGTTGAGCAACAGATTAGCGACCACAAGGGCATGCATATCATAAAAATAATTCTATCATTTTTACATGGTCTTACCCACTGCTTCCGGGAGGGTCTTGAATGCGTTGTCAATACATGCTATGTTTCTGAAATTTTACCATGAGCAAAGCATGGGAAGTTTTCTTTTGTGCATAAGAAGAGAAAAACCTAGGAGGTACTATAGACAGATGATCTTACGTAGTCAAATCAATGCTGGAAGACAACAAGTGCAACCACTTTGAGAATAATGCTTTACAATTTATTACTGGCGATGATAATGATGAGGTACACATACGATACAGTAGCACAGGGACAGTAAGATGTAAGAGTTGTTTCGCAATAAAATCAAAATGGTATCAATTATTTCATAAAAGTGTATCATTCTTTTGGTTTCTTATACGCCATACATGCCAGTAAACGCTAAGCCAAAGAAAAACATCCCCAGTCATATCAGAAGCTTTAGTTCATTTGTCTAACCAAAGCGTTGATCTTCTCCTCACGGTTACCGAGGTCACCACCAAGAACGTAGTGGTTGAACTTTCTTGGGCGGAAACCACCAGTTGGGTTGCTGAGCTTGAATGGCCAGAGGAAGTTGGCAGCTTGCTTGAAGTTGGGGCCGACGGTGAAGATCTCGTGGATCAAATCTTCCATACAGACGATACCGTACTTGCCGAGGTTGGCCTCAATGATGGAGTTGTCGGTGAGAGCAATACGTTGCTTGTCGACCTTTCCGTAACCACGCTTGTAGACGAGCTCACGGACGGTCTTGAGGTTGGGGTAACCATAGGCGATCCATGGCTCGACGACCTTGAGCATCTCGAGGGTAGCCTTGGTCATGCGAACAAAGACACCGTTGTTGATTTGAAGAAGACGGAGGAGCTGGAGGATCTTGCGGGGCTTTGGTGCGATCTTGTTGATACCCTTGATACGGATAACGAAGACCAACTTGGGCTCAGCTGGGATGTAGAAAGAACCAGATTGCTTGGCGACACGAGCAAGACGGATCTTCTCACGCTCCTCATCACGGTACTCCTTGACGTACTTCTCAGCACGCTTGAAGATGACACCACGCTTCTCCTTGTTGGCCTATATGACGAGCAAGGTTAGTCTCGAGGTCATATATAGTTTCAAGTACCATTGGCATGTGTTAAACTTTTGTCAGACCCGAAAGATGGTTAATTTGGACAACATCGACGTAAAGTCTAGTCGCAAACATGGTTGTTTATGCATCATGTAAAGTAACACATGCCATGTGGTATTGGGGTTGGGTAGTAATATACCTTCTTGACCTTCTCGGTCTCAGCGGCTCTTGCCTCTCTCTCCTTGGCTTGACTCTTGCGCTTCTTCAAGAGAGTCTCAGGGATGAGAACCTGCTGGGCAGTTGGGGTGGTTCTATATCAAATATTAGTCTTGTGTCCCGCATACATATGTATGGAGAAGAGCGCCGAGAGGGAATTGCAGCTATAGCGCAGCATTCTCGCAAAAGGCAAACTCGACTGTAATGACTTTAATCGGTGAAAAATGAACCAGTCTCGACGACCCCTCTTCCCACGAAGGTAGAATCGCAGGACTCAGTTGACAAATATTCTCATCCAACAAAACCTTGGGCAAAAATCCAAGAAGTATGCACAGCATTATTGAATGTTTTCATGGCTCTCTAAAGACACCGGTGAATTTCCATCCTTGAGCGGCAATTATTTTAAGGGAGAAGATTTTCATCTTCAGCCCCAAGACCCCATACTGCGTCTCTCGAAGTGCAAGTCCAAGGACCTGAATCAACGAGGGAGCAGCTTAGGACAGTTCGAGCTGGAAACCATTTTCAGGTTCCAGCTTTCGAGAGGAACGCGACCATATCTAAATCCAACACAATCGATTGACTCTTCGAAGGAGTTTTTGGGGAGATTCTTACGTGGCAGACATCGTGGCGGATTGGCGGTTTTCGAGGTTGTCGTATCGAAAAGAAAAAAATCAATTGCGATCGCGAAAACTTTATTGCAAAATTGGATGTGTGAAAGTTTTCTCGCTTAAGACTAAGCTAGTAAAACTAGCTCCGGATTTCAGGGACCATGCCGATACCGATATCACGTGGTGTTTGGATCCGTGAGAGCGAGAACGAGAGAACTTCAGAATCAAACTTACTAGATATATTCTTCAGAATTGATCTCCTAAGTTATCCTCCATATCATCTTAAAACTCCACAGAAGAAAATTTCAAGTCTTGTTCTAGAGTATTCCAGTTTGTGAGGTTCAGTCTAAATTACTCGGAGGAAGTCAAAATTACCTCAAGGTATTTTGCATCACCAGAAACTCAGTATTTAATAATGTCCACGATATATGCCATAGGTTCAAATGGCTCAGGACAACTTGGAATCGGCCACAAAGAGGATGTGTCAGTTCCAAAGCCAGTTCTATTCGACGATGATGTACCCGAAGAAGTGCAGCAAATCAGAGCTGGAGGTAATCATACCCTCATATTATCGACTTCAGGTAAATTATATTGCTCGGGCGATTCATCCAACGGAGCTTGTGCGCTCACTCCCGATTCACACTCTTCCCATTCGAGATTTCGACGTGTGAAACTCTCGGATGATCCCACAATTAATGAAGCACCGGTAGTTTTGTGTGCAGCAACTTGGGAAGCGTCGATCATTGTCCAACAGGATGGAGATGGTCATGCGACAAAGATGTATTCTTTTGGGACAGGAAACAAAGGGGAACTGGGTCTGGGAGAATTTTTATTTCGATCATCCAAACCTCAGATTATTGAGGACTTTCCACCAACTGGTTTGCAAGTCGTTGACATGGCCGCTTCTGTCAGTCATGTAGTGGCTGTTTTAAGTAATGGGGACGTTTACGGTTGGGGAAGTGGCCGAAAAGGACAAATTGGTGAACCTGTCGGTATTGTGCATGGTCCTCGAAAGATTGAAGGTCTTAATTTCAATGTTGTTAGAGCTGTCTGCGGAAGGGAGTTTACGTATCTTTTGGCGGAGTCCTCGAGTGGCCAACATAAAATTTTAGGGTCTGATAAATGGAACATTAGATCTTCAGCACCAGAGGAAATAATAGGTTGGACTGATGTTGGCAGCACATGGGGGAGTATTCTACTTCTACAAGAAAACAAAACTCTTTTGTGCTGGGGAAGAAATGACCATGGGCAGTTAGGCCCATCTCGATTACCGCCCGCGAGTCAGATTGCAATTGGCAGTGAGCATGGCGTAGCTCTCACAGTGGAAGGCGAAGTTTGTGCATGGGGATGGGGTGAACACGGGAATTGCGGACCAAAAACGAAAGATGGAGATGTGAAAGACACCTGGAATGTGGTGGCATCCTCTAAATACTTGCCGCCGGGAGCAAATATCTCATATATTGGCACTGGCTGCGCTACCAGCTGGATCTGCCTAAATTCATGATAGCCGAAATAAGATGGGCAAATCATTATTTCAACAAGCTACCTGCTTGTATCTCTCGGCCTGTTAATCTCGACGCCAAATTCCGTTGTACCCTGGGAACGCACATGTGAGCATGAAAACGCACGCCATATCTCTTGGAATCATGAGTCGGCTTCACTCCGACCTATGCCCCATCTAAGCTTCTTCTTTATAAGAGTCGATCCAAGAGATCACTCGTCAAATAAGCCGCGAAGCTAATGCTGTTAATAAAGTACTTGACTGTAAGATTGGGCCACTTACTTGTGATAATCGTTGAGTTGGCGCCACACGTTGTGTCGGTACAGTCATGTACTTTTCGTTGGGTGGAATTGAGTCTTCGGGATTACTCTTGTTTTGAGTCTCTTGCAATCTACGACTTGGGTCACCCGCTGACGGTTCCTGTCAAGTGTTAGAGGTAGTCTAGGCAGATCTTAACCAAACTTACGTCCACATTTACATCCCACAACAACATTTCATTGTCCTCATCCTCATAATCAACAGGGTCCCATCTACGATCGTCATCGTTCGCCGGCATGAATAGTGCTTGTGATTGGATGCTAGGTTGTGGGGGCGGTGGCGAAGGTCTAGAGACCTTTCTCCTTGTGTTTTCCCGAACTAGACTTGGGTTTGGACCATCCGGTGCAGCCATCTCAGAGCCTGATCTAGTTCTCTTCAGACTCGATGCGGCTTCTAGAGGCTGCCTTATAGCCGGCTTCTTTGAAACTGCTCGACTTCCGTTTGTGGCTGGCGTTGCCGACGCTGCCCTCGCTTCACCGATTGTCATGAGGATAAATTCACACTGCATTCCGCCCTCACTATAGGTAAGCTGCATTGGACTAGAAGGGTTAGAGTATAGAGCTCTGATATTCGTGTTGTTTATCCCGGCATGCGCAATAATTGATTTAAAGTCTTTGACACTGATGACAATGTGCAGCTGCTCTTCGACAGTGAACTCGACGAACTCCAAAGTTTCCACGGCTATTGTGGTGCGCAAAGGCTGCTTCAGAACTTCTATAGAGAAATCAGTAATTTGAACGATCTTTGGGATTGAGATGAAACTTGCCATTCCCGGACATAATCTTTTCTGTGAAACTGGTGAGGCTCACGCGTCCATCAACTGAGAAAATATCGAGTTGTTCAGTGCCTGGTCCAAAATGCTCTGCAAACTCGCGCAGGGTTCTGGAAGAGATCGACCAGCTATTGTTAGCTGCTTCACTTGAAAATAAGGCATGCAGGGGAGGAACGGCTTCAAAGTTCAGTCGGTAAATCTTCAAGACCCCTAATTGTGGTGCGTTGGTTAGCAAAAAGAGGTCTTATCATTATGGTTCTTGGTTTACCATGTCTGCATAGAATCTTCACGATAAAACGACTTTTTGCTGGCCCATCTCCATCCTCAATCGAAACATCACACTTTTCTATGGCAGTATCCTTTTCCTTGAAAGCATCACCTCCGATGCGACCCTTGAAAACCGCGAGTAGAGCCTATCAAACAATCAACCAAAACTCTCGATATTGCACAAAATGAAGACATACTTTGTTGTATATTTTGCAGGTAAATTTTTCCGGTGTTTTGCGACCATTACGCAGTGGCGTATATTGATACTTGGAGAAGAACTTATTTCCCACCAACGTAAAGGAAGCATAAGCGGACTTTGTTGAATTGAGCGTTGTCAAGATAAGCTGTAAAAAACATTAGCAATTACATACAATAATTAAATATCTAAACTTACCCTACTATGAGTAGCTTCGATAGATACTGTTTCGCTGAATTTCCCAAGACAAACGAGTGCATCATGAAATCTCCCCAAAGCATCTGGATTGAGTGTGAAAGTCAGGATCGCCATGACGAATATCACATGAATTTAATCTCTGAAGAATATGATAAATGCGAATTGCTTTCCGATTATATTGTGATATCTAGTATAGACTAGCTAGAAGTGAAGTGTAATGTTAATTGGATTGAACTGGATGTTCCTCAAAAGTTGACATCACGTGTTATCTATCGCGTCCTGCCTAATTACGCGATTTGCCCCGCGTCTCCATCCATCATCACAAGCACAAATACTTATAATAAGGATAAGCATCTACAATAAAAACTTACTTTACATGCACTTAACTCCAATTCATCATTTTTCATGTCAATACATTTCAAGGTACTAATCAAAATCAAAATAAATTAAAATATTAACCATCATCTGTCTACCCGGAGGAATTGGCCAACGTCCAGTGCTGCGATATAATGTCTGTGAAGCTCGAAATCGAGGCAAACCCCAAAGATACCATCTCTAGTCCAGCACGCCATATTACACCTAACGAGCAGAGGAGCATGAACTTACCAGGAGACATACTTCTTCAGATATGCGAAGAGTTAGCCACTCAACTAGAATTTGGAGTTCTTTTCAATTGTGCTATCTCCGGAAAACAATTGGTTGGCTCGGCGTTGCAATGGTTATATAGGTAGGTATCTTGCCCAGAAGTCCATTTCCAATACCAAGCTCTTAGCTGATCCTTGAAGGACACATAATGAATACTTGAGAATCATTAGCAGTGAAGGAGAGGCTCCTGAGTGGTCAAAAATCCAAAAGCGCAATTCTAAACACAGCGCGGCTTCGAAGTGGGCAAAATTATGGCAATCTATTGTACGCTCTAGTCTAGGGACTACTGCCTATCCATACTGTCTATATATACGATCGCTCGATCTAACCAATCTTTCGAATCTTCTCGAGGATAGCACCTTCCGAATGGCTGCGATGGATAACTTCTTTGCTGATGAGATGGCAGAGTTTCTAAGTGTAGATGGGACACCCAGAAGGCGATCCAAGAGAGGCCCACAAGTAAGACTCAATACTACAAATATTCTCAATCTGATAGGAGAATCTATCACAAGATATGTCAGCGAGCGCGCGGATGAAAATCAGACAACAGTTGCTTTGGAGAATCTTTCAGGGGATATCACATCAGTTGCATTACCAATATGGGCGGGACGCTTATCAAGGCTGAAATCCATGACGATTTGGGACGGGAAGTCATTGAATGAGAACGTTGCGACGGTGATCTCCAAAAGCTGTCCCAACTTTGACGAGATCCGTATATTCGTGTGTTCAGATGATACCGATCACAATCCTGCATCTTTCATAAAAGGCCTCAGACAGAACAGCCTTCTTTCAATCGAGGTTTTGTCTAACTGCAGGATTGGTCCTTCTTTTCTGAACGCTCTAAACCATCATTCCGAATCACTCAAGAGCTTGAGGCTACAGAGCCTCAATTCGGAAGCCATCAAGAATCTCAACATTCTTCAAAGATGTACTGCGCTTGAGACACTCGATCTAGAGGATAGTCAACATACTGTGGACTTGGAGGCTACAGAGAACGATGTATTTCTTGAAGTCATCGAATGGTTGGGGCGCTGCGAGAAGCTCCGAGAACTGGTTCTAAACAGAATTGTTTGTGCCCCGGCCATTTTAAAGCAGGTTTGTCTACGAAACGATATCCGACTGCAACGGTTGGTAGTTACTGGCCCTTCTCTTGTCAATGATACAGAATTTCATAGAGCGATCTCACACCAGACTGAACTCGAGGTCCTTGAACTTCGAGGTGGTCCGGACGAGGTATTTAGAGTCAGAGATGATATTGATAACCTTCTCACATCCATATGTCAACTCACTAAGCTCAAGGAACTTACCATCATGGATTCGTTTGAATATTTCAGTAGTAACGAAATCAAACGTCTCGCAACAAGCCTGCCTCTTCTCGAAAAGTTTCACTTCTCAGGTTATGGTATTGGAGATGAGATCTTGCCTTATTTATCAAAATTACATAATTTACGAGATGTATCTATCGCTGCAATCTCTAGTTTCACTCTCGACGGCTTACTGGCCTATGTTTCGACTTTACGAGATACAAACCAAGGTCTTGTACTTTCAGTCATGAGCCAGAATTCCGACCAAGATCTTGCACCCTTAGAGTTACAACTCATCCGAGAAGGAATGATTGCGAAAGTAGATGGAAAGTTTGACTTTGCACTGCTGAGAGAGGTGGCGGAATCGGAGTTTGATTCTGCGTCCGATTAGCTTGTATGTATTACCAACAGATGCGAAAAACGGTGTATGGGGGGCAAGTGGGCAGGGTAGGATGTCACCAAGGCGCAAATAGGGAGTTTTGCCTTTACTCAAACAAGGAATCAAGAGCATGCTGCTAGTACGGAAGTTTCATATGGGAAAGGCGCAAAGCTTATGTGGATTATTGCTGGCTATAGCACAATCTCTCTTATAATAGTCTATATAAATAGCAGAAACATTTGAGAAGCATTTACAGTAGCTGCTGTCTTTCAGTAATTTCTCTAATGAAGAGATAATAGATATTTGTCGCTAAATTGTATCTTTTTCGATAGCACCTATAATTTAATTCCTATTAACCATTCATTACATCCCCCGACAGTTACAGTATAGCACTATGTTGAACAGCAAATTTATTTCTAGCCCTTGATTTAATTAACCACGTGCACAATTTCGTCGACAAATCTTTCAATCTCATGAATCAGTATGCCCGGAGCCTCCAACATCATCAAGTGTCCAATTCCATCCAAGACTATTAATGACTTTCTTTCCTCTGCCACCCCACTCAGGTTACGCAATGTTTCCTTCACTCTTTCTACCGTTTCAACCCTATCATCCCCACCAGCGAACACTGACGTAGGCAAAGCGATGTTCTTCGCCTTCTCCAATATATTCTATTGCATCCCATATTTCGGCCATGCTGCTTTTGCACACTGGTTTCCAGCTAGCGCATTCGTAGCTAAACTACTAACCACCTGTTCAGAAAGAGGTGAAGAGGATAGAACATGAGCAATGACGAAAGTAGCAGCTTCATGCTATCATAGGCTGACAACTCCTGCTTTGTCATTTCCTCAGGAAGGATCAGAGGCGTAGGAGGAGCAGGCGCAAGAAGGATGAGGGCTTGGAGTCTTGGAAAAGATTTTGTAGGAGAAAGTGATTCAATGGTAGAAGAGAGATGCATAGCAACTTTTCCGCCCATTGAGTGGCCGAAAAGAATGGGTGATTTGGTGGGAGAAACTCGGGAATGAGAGTGAAGATATCGTTGGAGAGATCCGTGATGTAATACGCATCTGGATCTTGTGGGCCGGTAGAGGACCTCCAGCCTCGGAAATCGAGAGCTAGGCAGTAGTGGTTGGAGCAGAGTAGAGTGATGAGAGGAGCATAGGTGCTAGTGGAACCACCCCAAAAATGTAGAAATATTAAGGCGGGCGATGAGTTGAGTGTGCCTGAAGAGAAGACATTGAATTGAGTGGAGGAGTTAATCTCGTAAAAGTCTTGAGTTTGTCATCATAATTATTGTCTCTTGTAAAGATTGAAGCTGGATTGAAAGTGTTATACTGAATTCTATGAATGAACACCCAAGGCGAGTTGAGTGCTTGGATTGAGCTGAACGTTTGAATTTAATCGAGTTGGGTGCTAGACCTGCAATCAATGTAGATAGATATACCACCTCCAATGCATACGGGGGGACGGATATAGCAACAATATACGCGGATATACATGTCCACCATTGATAGTAGAACGTTTTTACACAAACACCCGAGAAAGCGTCTTGGATGTTGGTGAAGACAACAAATCTGAAAGGATATTCTCAACATCAAGGACCACTCCCTCTGTTCGGTGACTCTTGCATTGAAATTTCCATATTTTCCAGGATCTTTTCGCCATCATCAAGATCGACCTCCTCAAGTCCCTCCTCCTCGACCCCCTCCTCCTCGGCCTTGTCCTCACCTGCTTTCATAGCTTTCTCTTCTGCCAGCAGTCGATATTTTCTCTTACTTTTCTTTACAGCGCTGCTTTTCCTCTTCTTTTTGGTCTCCCCTACAATGGCAACCCTGCTCTCCTTCCCCTTCTCCAACAACTCAAGCCTTTCTGCCAGCATTTGTCGTGCGATTTTACGATTCTGTGTACGAGAACGGGTGGCCTGAACCTTGAGGACCATACCTGTCGGGATGTGTTTCAACTGCACTGCCGAAGAGGTTTTATTCTATGGAATGGTGAGTTATAGTTCTCTGCTTCAGATTCAATAGCAGATAGGCTTACGATCTTCTGACCTCCCGGCCCACTGCCATGCAAAAACACTTCAGTAAAATCTGCTTCATCAATGGGTGCTGGCCGGTCGGGCATCTTTTTCTTCCATAATGACGTTGTATTGCAAATGTTGCGTTTAATGATTGAGTTTGAATTCACAGCAGTAACATTTTCAAGGCCGGTACTTTTGGAAACGATTGAAAGTAATCCTCGTAGCATTGTACATGTTGACAACCTACTGATTGCCATGAAATAAATTGTTGTGGTTGTAAATTATTTCTTGTATCGTAATTCCATTGCATTGATTAGCATAGTGATTTGGTGAGCTTATCGTCCACCCCCGGAAATTTGATATTCAGGTACTTGCTCCGTACGGGTACCCGAAACAAAAAGTTCCGCTTCCATTGGTGGTGCATCGTTCCACTTCTTCCCTTCCCTTAACCTCAATTTCTCTCATATTCATCTTCACATCGTAATCTTCTTTGTGTATAGTTGGATTCCCTTCTCTGAACCATCAATCAAACCAGACTTAGAAATCGCAGCTATTCTCACTGTTAAACAGACTCGAAGAAATACACGGTCAAACTACGAGAAACAGAGTCAATTGTACAACTCTCACAACGATAAGGGGTAACAATGTCTATGTTCGCATCTACATTTCGATGGCTGCAGAGGAAGAGATATCAATATGAGGTACTTGCGCTCGTCAAACTCCAAACAGGATAGATTCTGACGCATTTGAGCAGGTCACATTCTCATTGTACATGTTGACACCCACAGAGAAATTTATATTTAGTATGTCTTTTAATCTCTCGGCCGGCAGCCTCTTATTCTTCCTCCATTGGTTGCATCTGTCCACCCCCTTCTCGAGTGTTCAATTAAAATTTATGTGTGGCTAATATCTTGATCTGCAGATTCGTTCCTCTTTCTCTTCTTTAGCATGATCATTATTGCCATGACACTTTATCTCCCACAGCACATCACATTTCTTACCAGCCGCGCCTGGTTCTACTACAATGGAGACGAGTCCGCCAAGTCTGCTCTTACATCTGCGAGTCCGGTCATAGAAGCAGTGGCCAAGGAAACCATTGCAAAAGCTGTCGCGGTTGGAGCTGGGAAGGAATTATGATTGTGGACTTTCACGCAAGAACGTATATACTGGGGGCCGTGTACCAAAATCAACGATGGGATGTGAGAAATGAGAAAACGCGGCGGTGACGACTGGATTTATTTTGTTTTCAAACGGGAGTTAATGATTGCGATGGGATAGAGCGGACGAACATACACCTAGCATTGTTGTAATACTTAATCATGAGGCGGGCATGGAATTTGAATAGATATTTTTTTCGGGAAGTTGCTATGTATGTCTTCATGCTGGTACTCTAGAGGTCGTTGTAAACCGTGCATTGCATTCTTCTTGGTGGATATTATGCGGAGTTTTGTCTGGCAGCCATGAGATGCTTCATAGTGTTGTACATCAATTCTCCAGCCCCAGGGAAACCTTTGCGTTCCAGATATCTCAAGACACCCAATCTATAGTCTTGCCACGATACAGATAACCCACCGTCCTCTTGAAGCTTCTTCAAAGAAACTTGTGTCACTGGTCCAGCGTGTCTTACGTCAATTTTATCTTCGGCTTGGTCCTCCAATTCCCTCACGTATGTAATGGCGAGATGACATGTTGCTGGTGAGTACGAGATACTGAATAAGGAGTTGAGTGAAAGAGATTTTTCTAGCTTGCCAACGTAAACAGCCAAAACTCCCATCGTCTGCTCTGGGAGTAAACAGCCAAGTGCATTCACGTCTGATGTGAGGAAAGCCCGTGATCTCCACAAACAATTGCAAATATCCATTAGAAAACCATTGAAGCGATTGACATATTCCTTGGGATACGACTGATTGCCAAGTACATTCGAACCCGTGCGTGAGGCCATGGCCATCTCAAGAGATTTCTTGTAGAGGGCCAGGATGTTGCAAATGCGGGAGATGATCGATAAATTGGAGCTGAAGAAGAGTGTGTAAACAATTTGAGGCGGGGGAATGGCTATTCGGACTTTAGATGTTATAGCTGGGTGAGATATGAGGAATGCATTCGCTTCATAAAATTCAAGAACATTTGAGTAAGTGGAAACACTCGAAGACTGTTGTAGAATTGTAACAGCCAGCTGATTGGCGTGATTCACCAGCGCGGCTAGGTCTGCACCATAGTTTGTTGAGGTTGAAGTCTCGGAGAGGATGTTGAGATTCCACTGGCTGAGCAAAGCTTTGTAGAATTTGAGGAGAGCAAGCTGCGACTCGTAAGTGCCATCTATAACTGCATCTTCAACTAGAGAGAATATGCTCTGGTAGAGGTCTACTACTTGGTTAGTCTTGAACATATTGTGCGATCTGTGGCATACCGTCAAAGGAACCAATGGGAGTATAGCTTAATAACTCTAAGATTACATCACGATGTGTGGTACCGTTCCAACAAGGTAGCAGAGATTCCAAATACGAGAAGCATGCCGAGGGCAGTATCTAATATGTGTTAGTAGATCGAAGCAACGTCTTGTGATCCAACCAACCTTGGTGCATCTAGTGTATTGTAGTATAAGTTCGAGCATATCTGCTATCTGCGTCTCGGAGGACCGACCATTCTCTAAATGATCTTCGAAAAACGCCAGAAGCCAATAATCTATGCGTTGCAGCGTAGTCTCCGAAGACCTGAGATGCAGCAACTTCTGAAGCAAAGGGTCATGAATACTAGCCACTAATTGGTTTGGGAGCTCGATCTTCTCGAGCTTTTGAACAAACTCATTCACATCTCCTACTTCCTCTAGTGTGATTGAGGTCTTGTGACTGGTTAGAACTGATCGTGAGCTTTGAAACGAGCACTTACATCTTGGGCATACGATGTATGTACTTCAGGTAAACCCCCGTGCTTTCTCTCTTTGGTGGTCTTTCGGGATATACGGAAATTTTGATGAGTAGAAACAAACTTGTCCTCTATCTTCTGAAGATAATCTTCTTGGATTATGCCAAGCCTTTCCCGCCACTCACGATTTGGATGCTAATAATATTAAATCATGCGTTATGAATAAAAATTTGGCGAGAACTGACCATAAACACTGAAGCCCTCCCGGAAATCGCATCACCTACGATGACCTCGGGATAGTAATCTTTGTATACCCTCATAAGTCCTACCAGAGCTGGGTCGTGACCCGCTTTTCTTGTCCATTGCATTCTGAAGGAAGATTAGCAGAGCTTTGTACAATGTCTTGCTCTAACATACAATGCCTGTATCCTAAATGGTCGAACGTGTTTTCGGCGAGTGATGAGGGATAACACGTGACACAACTGTGACCTTGCGAATGTTAGCTGCGATGCCATAGTCTAGAAATCTAGGTATAGATAGATAGTACCTGAGGGCAATAGTATCAAGCAAATTGAACAGTACAGCGTAAAGTTGTGACAAAATCTTTGGATTCTCCAAAACATCATAGACCAGGACTATCCATTTCAACAATGCGGCCTGAGCTGCATAAGAGGGTTTGGCTTTTCCATGACCCAGAGCTCCCACTACTTTGACGACTACTGCATCTGGAACTTTGCTTGCTGGATAAAGATGCTTGATCAAGTTCCCAACACTCCCTTGATCGAGCTCGTTGGGCAGAGTGAGGATGTCAATAAGCTTTTCCAGCGACGCATTAGATAACCCTTCTCCATACGCTCTCGAGCATAGTCTATCCACGTGGCTTGAAACTTTTACCGACCGTTGCTTGGCAGGAATACGTGATGCTGTGTTGGTTGTCAGTATTTTTCTTCGATATCAGAAGTCTATGGTAGGTAATGGTTGTGGTCGCGTAAGACGCGTTTGGATCTTACCGTTTTCCAAATCATCAAGAATATCATCAACATCAATATCGTATTCGATACCAGAAGGACTCTCCATAGCTTGCCAATATCTGAATTGGCACGATGTAGTATAGTCTTATGATTGTCCGTAAGGTTTTAATGTCGGACTTTAGAAATCCAAATGTTGTGTGTATATTCTTGATGTTCTTGCTTCTTGGATGGGAATCAAAGGAGGAATGAACGTTACCCGACTAACTTACAATGCTATTCCAAAATTTCTGTTCAATAAAACATTATCATTGTCCTCTAAAAGTTATTTATACAGACATATATGTATTGTACATTTAACTTACTATTCTACATACTTATTGATATCCTTTTTATCAATCGTATTCAGCCAATCAAGAGTACTACGAATAGAATTGGGTACAGATCGAATAGTATTAATTTGTAGTTTATTGTGTATATATAAATATTCGACACTTCCCCTCAAGTGTTTATTACATACAAAATATTCCTACATCTATAGCAAATAGATTACTATTCTACATCATCATCATCATTCCGAGAGATCGTATTTATGCAAATAATAAAGCTGGAAAGGGAAGTAGTACGTAAATACAGGATTAGCATTACTCGACGTGTATGTATGTAGATGGATACTTGGTACTTCCCATTGGGTATTGACTATGCAGGCATTCCAAGATATTTCTACATATATATATTTCGATCATCTGGAGCAATAGAAAGAATCCAAATCCATAAATCCAACCACCTACGGTATCCAGGTATATTCCAAATCGCCCTCGTCGTTTCGTCTTAGTTCCTGTGTAACCATAAAATGTGCGCGAAACCCAATAGATGGCATATCCCTGACGACTCCTTTCGCGTTCCTCAGTGACCGCCTCAACCTCGAAATTATCACCCATTCGCATCGTACGCTTCTTTACCCGTATCTATGAATATCAACATTCAAACGGATCTTCCACATTGGATGATTGGAATTGTCTCCTGTCCTACCTCAAAGACACCAATGTCATTGGTAGTTGGGCCGTTGAGCCTGCACATCTGGGCAAATCTTATCCCAATCTGGCTATGATTACAATTCATACGACATCCTTTGATACCGGGCGAGACTTCTCTGCCATACCCATACAGTCTTCGGGATTTAAGCTTTCGGTGTATACTGTTGTTATTACATTGCATCGATTGTGAAGTCATATTCTTTTGCTGGGAACTTGCACCACATACTCAAGAAGGCTTTATATGGGTATAGTCAAAAAGAACAACCCCTGCTGGCATCCGAGAGAACCCAATTGACGGAGCCACGCATGAAATGTGTGCCAGCAGATGAATGTACTCTTTGGCAGTTGATCGCTTGAAATCTGCAACCCCGTTCTGGTGCTAGGGGTTGGCGTGAATGACAAGCATGTGTTGGTCTTGTACAGGTTTACTCCTTCGGAATGCCCGCGAGAAGCAGGTAGAAGCAACTCGACTCCCGAGCACTTCTTCTTTTAATGCAGATGCATTACGAATTTCTACTTGCGAGCAGAAGGGCTCCTGAGTGTCGACTTGCTGCGCTGGTAGTGTGGCCCCGGACCTCGTTTGTTATTCTTGAATTCCCGCATTGTATGGCATCCTGCTAGAACATGTAATGTATAGACGTCAGATCTATACATAGCCCATGGAAATTTCTTTGTCTTGTCCGTCTTGGCTATGCCTCTGCCTCTACTTTGGGTAGGTATGCGAACAATTTTATGAAATTCAGTCATTTGTCGATTTGGGCGAGAACATGGCGTTGAACTAAGCATCGGATTTCCGTCTTAGCATCATCTTCATGTTCCAGCTGGAAGCTAGGATGGAAAGATTGAATGCATGTACAAAATTGGCTGACCTCTCTGGTCTTAGTTTACCCTACTTGACATGCAATGCAGGCACAAGCCCTGATCACACACTAAGCATGCCCTGAGTCTAAGCTGCCGAAATTTTTATACCTGCGAAATACAAGACGGAGAACAGCTCGAATGCTCTCCGGCAGTTCAACAGCCGGGAGAAATATGGCCTGAATTACGGGAGAAGAATTTTGGAATCTTTCATAGATTCTGGTTACTGAAGCATTTACAATATCTTCGGATTATTGTTAACATTTGCTCTACATCGGTAGTCTTGGTGCATCACATTAATTCTTGTGGTTGCGGCTACTATTCCCTCTGCCAAACAAATTGGTAAATGTTGATAGTCGTTCCAAAGCTTCCATAGTATTCAGAGATGCACGGCGTAATGCCTCATTGGTAACAAAAGATCTCGTTTTGGACCCCCCAATGAATCAACCTTTCATTTTATAGTGTGGTTTTGCTCTTCAGCCCAGTACGCGGATGACCCGGTTCGTGCGCCGCCTGCAAGGTTTATGGAGGGGAGGGGGGTCACACCAACTCGTCTTCATCCTATGATATCTCGTTTCTACGCTCGATCGACTAGTTTATCCCTTCTTAACAGGCGGCAGGGTATGGAACCCACACCCGTTTCGCATTGGCGGCAATCTAATTCGGTCAGAGTCAAAGAGAACGGTGTATTTGTGTACTTGTGTAAAAGTGGACTTTCGTCTATTACTTGATCTTTGAACAATTTTAATACTATGTTATCACCTTACAGGGAAATAACCGAAGATTAGGGATGTGATCAAGCAAGCCATAGAAACGCTGAGCAACCAAGCTGTCGGTACACGCCTTCCTATATCTTCTTCTCTCGCCTTTGGCCGTCACAATCTTGGAAACTTGAGGTAGTTGTAAAACGCTAATGAAAGGTCAGAATGTTGATTTCAAAACAGGTCTCAGCTACGCTATGTCGTTCTCACTTGCGGCATCAGGAAATAATACTGGATCAATGTATACACCTTCACTTTTGGTTACAACATAGTTGCAGTGGGCGATCTAACTGGATGTAGCGACACCGACGAAGATTTTATCTCTGCCTCATCAGATATATCAGAAGATCGATCAGATCAAGGAAATACCTCAGCTACGATATTGAGAGATTCGGCGGATTTCTTGTCGAAAATACGATCGCTTCACGAATCAGACGTCCTGGTACTTCTAACTCCAATTGTAGTGCCGATCAGTCAAGACATTACAGATACCAGTGATCCCTTTGAGTGTTTGGGACGGGCTCTGGCCAAGAGACACGCGAAAGTCCGGCATATCCCCTATACACGAAGGTAATTGGAATATCCGAATTGGCAAGGTCAATGCTAACCGGCATAGAAACGGCATTACTTCAACTCATTTAGGTTTCATAAAAAGAAGCCATGTCATTATACTTTGTTTCGTGGATCATCCTGAACATCAGCATCAGTTCGAAATCGCAGAAGTACTCTTTGCAGTCAGCGATCACAAGCCTTGGTATGCTTAACCTAGTATTTTATGTCATTTTTCTGGAAGTCATACTTTGATTGAAGGCTTTCCTAATGTTTCCTACGTATTCCCACATACTATCAATTCTTAATCCTCTTGGAGGTCTTTATTTTGAACAGTTACTAATTCATGGGCATATTTTAGCCTCATTATGGTGTGCAGTGATCAAGTAAATAAGCAAGATTCGATTCCGTTCCCTACAGTCATCTTAACCTCCGGATACACACCAGAAGATATGGAAGCCGCAGCTGCAGTGATCTTTGGGGAGCGGGAACCCAGTCCCAATATAGGGATAACGAGTTCCGCGTCTGGTATGATGGAGGCAGTTCGACCCAAGCTTTGGGCCGTTGACCAATGGAATGAATCTAGAGATGTACCGAGTGTTCTCAAGCTCTGGAGTGACAATTTTGATGTCCGGTTCTCCATTGACGTTGAGGCTTTCGTGTCTCTACTTCGTCGCCCAGGTTATGCAAAACATTATGTGGTGCGGGACCCAAGAACCAGCGAAGTTCTAGGATTCTGTGCTACATATCTTTCATACGTTGATCAAGAAGGCGAAAGACTGATCGCATCACTAGCGATTATTGTCGTAGGAAAGACCTATCGGCGGCAGGGCATTGGTCTCAGTCTTCATAATCATGCTATTGCACAGTTCAGAGGAACACGAGGCGTTATTCGTCTTCACCTGGGGAGCATTTTTCCAAGACTGTTGTACGGGCCACCTCTTTCTTCATCCGCAGAATTGACTGTGAATGATGAGTGGTTTCGCCGAAGAGGCTGGATACTCAACAAGGAGTTAAGAGGTCAGGGACAACGCGTGTATGATCTGATTCTAGAATTTACCAAATGGAAATATCAGCAAAATCAAGGCCAAGAAAAATTTAAGTATCGACAAAGTGTACAAGATGATATGGTCGAGGTACTTCGTTTGGTCGAGGAAGCATCTATTAAACAAGGTAATATGGGATGGTTCGATCAATACTTCGCTCTTATGAACGGACCCAACGTGAAAGATATTATCATATGTCTGGAAGGAGATCAAATAATCGCAACGGCGCTCACATACACCCCATTTTGTGGCAGCTCCATATCTTCTAATTTACCTTGGGCAGGGCGGATTGGCCATGATGTTGGTGGAGTCACATGCATATGTGTTTCTCGTAAGTGATCTAAACTGCTTCACTATAATAAATCTTTTGATACTAATTGGTCCGAAGCACAGAGAAATGAGCCAATAGGCCCGGAATTACTTGATGCTTGTATCAAAAAACTATACCAGCAAGGTATGAGGAGAATGTTTTATGACGGCGTAGCAAATGATGTAGACGAACTAAAACAACTAGGTGAGTGTCACTTTTATTCCAATACCTGGAAAGCGACTGACTTTTCAGGTTTTGAGGAATGGGCAAAGTACCGCGACGTTTGGAGGGACGCCTAAGTAAATGGACTAGTCTACAAGACAAGGGTATTTAAACATTGACTTCATAAATTCCTACTGAAAAGTCCACTGAGGGTGCCATAGAGACTCTCCCTCCGTAGTGACGAGGGTTTAATCTCTTTGACTTTCTCTCGTCAAGTCAAAGATAACAAGAATAACAAATATAGCTCTGTGTTTGTATTACGCATAATCTTCAAAATATTATATCCGACACATTGGGCATGAAAAGATGACACTAGCATGGACCCGCTGCAGATTTGGAGCGTGGCATACACATGGGTGATAGGCGAGAGCTTGGATAAGCTATGGAACTATTTACTTTAGCGATCAAAGCAAAACTGTGACTCGACTGGGTTTGTACTACAGTCAGGACGGAGGATAACATTATGGTAAGCACAATAATGCTCGATCTTAAAACTTGAGGCAGAGGCTGTTCAAACTCCAGAGACACTCTCCGCGCTTGGTATTCTAATATTAATCATGGTGGATCAATGATTTTACAATTGAAGGACTTTCCAATATCGGCGGCCAAAAATTCTAGGTCACGTAGCACTAGTGGTTGCAACCTTTCTTTCTGAAATTAGAATGCATGAACGGGGACATCGAAACGTCGCACAAGAATTTAGAACCTGTGTAACACGTTCAGAACGCCACGTCTGCATGAGATCCCCACTAAAGCCACTCAAGAAAGTGTTGTGGTTGATCAAACTAGCTATCTAGGTATACGACCTGCCGAAAAAAGTTATGTGTGATACCACGTTAGTCAGACCTAGATGTACTTGATTAACAAAAGTTAATTGTTACACCAGCTCCATCGCATCTACTGCTGCCTGACGGCTACAATACCTTAACAAAGAGCCTTCTTGATTTGAGCGGGTGCATAAGATGCGGCATAGACTTTATTGACCGACATTTTACGGTCTTACCTTCTCTTCTGGATCTTGGATGTGGTGTATAATTTCAGTGGTTATGACGATAATTCGCTATACCAACTGATCTCAAGGCTCAATGTATGTTTACATGTCGGGCGAGGCATTCCGGCTCGTCGCACGCAATGCTTCTGGAAATACATAACATCCCCGGCCATGTACAAATGTTGCGCCACTGAAATTAATTCTGCGCCGCAGATCGTCAATTCAGGTTATAGCCCCAGCTTCTCTTCAAGCTCCATGCTTGTGTGAATATTTGTATGCATCATCTCATACACGGAATGCCACTTTAAAGATATATAGTGGATCGCATTTCGAGAAAAATTTCTTCGCGTCATTTCTCACTATCAGCCAGTCACGATGCTTCTTTCTTGGTGGGGCTGAATATTTTGGTTTGAGACCCTCGCTGCCCCCCATGTCCCTAGACAACGCTATTGTGGTTCGATGTTCGGTATACCCAAGAATCTAAGCTGTAAGCCTTGTGAGTAATTGATTCTTTGAGGAAGTTTGATGCATGTGGCCTTCAAGAAGATTGAACGCCGGTGAGTGCTCTTCTTGGGATATGTTTGACTTGTTATTATATGTATGTCATTTGCAAAGCACTTCAAATAACCATATAAGTGGCCAGTATAAGATCCCAATTCAAACATTTCCATAGTTTCGATTTGGTCTTACCAGTTCCAAGTAGGAATATGATGCCATCCGAAGAAGACGGAGCAAGTTCAAGGCGCTAATATGCAGGCCTCTTTCGGTATTTGATTCTCGTGCAATTATATTCGAAGGAAATGACAAATAATAACCGTGGTAAATTCAATGTATCAGCTTTAATTGAATCGAATCCCGTCCTCCTTAAATTCTCGCTTGTTTAGCTCCCGCGCTACGGTACGGACCGCCGTTAGTCTGTGCGTATAGCAATAGTTTCTGTCCGTGTATAAGATGGGCAGAACACGGACCACTCTGTCTTCCTCGTTCACTTTCCTCTACAGCAAAACCTCTCCATAAGGATCCCCCCTATAAGGATAACCTCTATTATCCTTATTTTTTTTTGATCCCAAAAAATTTTAGACTCAAAAAGACTTATATCCTTAAAACCTTTTTATTAGGATATTCTTATATTCTTTAATTCTAGAATTATATATATCCTTATTGGGCTAATGAAATCATTAGGATTTGAATTATGATATAATTTTATATAAAGAATTTAATTATATTTCGGTTTTAAAATTATATATATCTTTATTAAACTAATAGAATTATTAGGATTAATTATTATATAATAAAATTATCGAAATTTTATCATATTTATAGAAATATAACTCAATCGGGATTAATCGGAAATCAATTACTACCAGATCGGGATTAGTTAGATACCTTTATACAAGAATACCTCTATATATCCTTAAAAAAGTCTACAAAAACCGGTATTCTTATGGAAAGGTTTTGCTGTATTTATCTTTTCTAGTTCTGTTCACTTGTGCTTTCAACTTTTTGATTCGGTACATGTCCACAAAGTCAAACCCGTCCCTTCACATTCCCACTTATGATTATATCCGTATCCACTCACGCTCCATCTACTCGAACCATTATCTCGGATCTCTACTTCCACATCTACCATTTTAAATGTTCAGAATCTTCAGATCCTCTACCGTGAGGTCCCACTCATGCCCAGCCACGACCTTCCTAAATATCTATACTGCCTAACCGCAATGCAACCACAGCTCGCTGCCCCCCTCATACGCTAATGCGCTCCCCTTCTCCAGTCGCACATGTCACTCCATTTAATTTATGATCTCCTGAAGGGTTGTTAAGAAAAGTATTCATTCTTTTCGTTCGTTTGCTTCCATTCTTAATTTTGACCCCACAAATTGCTAGGCCAATTGTCGGTATTAGAAGAATCCCGCATATCTCATACGCACCTTTGACGAAATACATCTTGTGTTCTGCAAAGGATTTTTAAAGTTTCTTTCCGTACGATGATCGATTCAATATCAAGGAAGAAACCTGTAATGATCGCTGTCTCCCAGACGTAGCTCGTCTGCGGGGATTTTTCAATGGTCCGGGCTGCATTATGGACCCGAAAAGCCGGCTCTGCTTTCCTCTTGAAGCTTCCAATTATTCCAATACTCTGAATATCACCAATATTCTAGACGAGTTCAGCGTTCGTCATAGCATAGGGGTGTCTGGTATATTCGCGAATCTAACACAATCATTCTTGAAATATCACCCGGGTATTAAAATCTCCTATTCACGATTCTGACAACTCATCGTCTGTCTCTGCTCAAATTCCCCACAGCTACTCGAGCACAGATATTCCTCATATGGAGAGCAAGCACAGCTTTGTAAATATAGCTGTAACCACCATCATTTGGATGTGAATCTAGCGAATCAATTTAGCACAGTGTCTTTCAAATCCATATATTAAACATTCATTGTGCCGAGCGTAGCGCGCAAAGCCAACATACGGCCCGGTATAAGACTCATAGACTCAATATGGACGGATGTGACTTTATTGAACCATCGCCCGCTACCCCTGAAATGTGCGAATCGAATATCAGCACTTGTATATTTGAGTTCATGGACAGTCGTGTTAAAGCCCATAGGAGAGATTTCATTGCTTTCGCTTTTTCATGATCATCTCTGTATCTTCTACCATTAGTCATATACCTAAAGCTGCCACAGTATTGAGTTTATGCGACTACGGCGAACTGATTGTACCATTTATCATCATCTCGGACTGGCCAGAACTCCGAAATTGTATTCATTAAAACTCTTTCGCGGCTTAATGTTTGTAAAGTCAATGAACACGTCCATTAAGTTTGAAACTGAAACTGAAAAGGAGAAAAGGTCAGTAAGAAAAATGGCCGATTGGTAGAACTATCCGACTACCATCTTGGATATATGGGCCCTAACGCAAGTGTTGCAACATGGGCTATTTCAAATTTAGAAGCAGAGAACAGGCTTCAATATTGTTGTTCGAGGTAAACGCCTTCAGTAGAATACCGACAAAGTACCGATGGCGTGGAGAGCATAGGTGTGGGTATTTGAGATGAGGATATTTGTAATGGCTGCATGATAGTTTAGGGCTCTTCATTGTAGATTCTGCCCACGGTGTATAAAAATGAGCAGGGTATCAATATGGATATGCCAGGCTAGATTGCACATTTTCTTTCACAAAGATATGTTAGTTGATTACCTCCTTGTGCCTGATATTTACCGTGTACACTGTCATGCCCTATCAACATTTTCACCACTTAATATTGTTGAATTTGGTGACCAGATTTTCTTCGCTATTGTAAACTATCAATCTTCGTGCTTTCACTAACGTGCTTGACACGTTGATCTCTTTGAGAGCATTTCTCAGCAATTGACGAGTCAACTCCCATCCTTAGGAGAAACAACCGAGGACTAATGGCACACGAGAAGGCCAGGCTTTCATTGCCCTTGAAACATCTCTCAATCGATGCCGCGGAGGGTAGAGGGATGATGTCAAAGAGGAATGGAGACACAGCCATAATAAGGAAGAAAATGAAGAGACGACAACTGTTCCGCTGCTGCCGGCCCTGACTCCCTGTGAGTGTTACTGGAGCTCGAGTTTCTTTGACTGAACTATTTTGACAAATATGTCTACATCAACCCATCGCCGAGAGTAAGTGTCTGATACCAATCTGAAGGATCAACCATCTATATTCCACTCCAACCTCTCCATCCCATCGACTTCGAGCCTCTGCGAAATCTAAATTTCAAACATGTCATGTTCCCACAGGAAACACATTACCATCGAAAGCGGACACACGATCGGAATACGATGATATAGACACTTTAGGAAATCTTATCCATCGAGCTCGCACATCTCCAAGCCAAGAAACCATCCTCCCACCACGCCATGCTTTCTATCTCTCATAGAGACATTCCACTTGAATCGATATCCTCACCATACCTCAACCATCGAACTATGCCACCTCCACCACTCTTCCTACTAAAATTCTATACATACATACTCATCCCACCTCCCGCGCAATCTCTAATCCTTTATCACAACCTCTCTAGTTTCCAATTTCCCAGTATCCTATTCTCATCGCTCTACCCATCAACAACAGTCAGCAACTCTAACCATTCGAATCCGAGCTTCCATTTCAATCTCAATCTCAATCTCAACACAAGCACTACACTACTACACCACTCCTCCTATAAAGAATATACTCCATCACCAAAATCCTCACTATCTATCTCAACCCAAGCCCTCCATTACTCTACTCCTCTACTCCATACTTCCCCTACTTCCCGCATCTCAACCCACACTATCTACCACCACATCACACTCCACCACACCATCAAAAGCAAATCGAGCAAACAAATCCCACCATCCTCAACCCAACAAGCAAAGAAAAGAGCAAAGAAAAGAGTAAAGCATAAAAAACGCAGAACACAGACCGCAGCACAGCCGCGAGAGAAAAAAATACCCCAGAGACAGACAGACAGACAGACAAACAAAAAACACACACACACACACATAACCCACCAAATTCTCCATCCTTCAAAACAGCAGTAGCAGTTCAGTTATCCATACATACATCCATACATACACACCATCTATTTATCCAGAAGAGCAATATTCTTTCAAATCATTAGTTTATATATATACATTTATATACACACACATACAAACACAGTATCCCGTGCATTTCGAATACGTGCAATGTGTAACTCTTTACATGTGTAATAAATAGATTTATGATTCTCGCTGCTTCCGGATGTAGAAAGATTGTGCACATCTGAGTATTCTGTTTAGGGTTCTATGAGTGTGGTGGTGATTTGGGGAGGTGTGGAAGGCTGGGGGATGGGGG
>PQXL01000311.1:0-47473 GCA_004916875.1 Botrytis galanthina
CACTCCCTCTCCAACTCCCCCTCTCCAAATCCCAACTCATAACACCCCCACCACTCCTTAACTAACCCCCTCCCCCTCTAGCCTCGTCTTCCACTACGCCACCAACGTCGGCAAGCTCTCCCCCAACTCCACCTCCTCCCTCCACATCTCCCGCGCCGAAGAAATCCTCAACAAAGAATCCGGTTGGAAATCCCTAACCGGCACCACCGATTTCGGCACCATTACCTCCTCCTCCTCCTCCTCCGATCCCACCATGAAACTCGCATTCGACATCTTTGTCGATCGAATCCTCTCCTACATTGGACACTATTACATATCTCTGCATGGAAATGTCGACGCGTTAGTTTTTGCTGGGGGAATTGGAGAGAAGAGTGAGGTTTTGAGAGAGAGGGTGAGTGAGGAAATCAGGTGTTTGGGGTTTGAGATTGATGGGGAGAAGAATGCAAAGGAGATTGAGGGGACGGTGCAGGAGATTGGGAAGGAGGGGGCGAAGCATCGTATGTTGGTTTGTAAGACGGATGAACAGTTTGAGATGGCGAGACATTGTGTGGTTGATGAGGGACTTTTCGGGGAATGAGAGGAGTGGAGATGAGGGGAGTGGAATGATTGCGCGCTGCGAACATTGGGAACTGAGCTGTGAAATAATGAAGTCATGGAATATCCAATAGAAATGAATGAATGTATCAATGAAGAAAAGAAAAGCAACAAAGGCAGAAAGCAAATTAAACCCAATTTTTCGAGAGAAAATAAAAAAACTAAAATACCATGCTCGCTACGCTACACGCTCCATGGGTATATCTACGAAAAGATGAGAAGAGTACTATGATCCTCTATTTTGCACCGCGCCATAAACATCCAAGCTCCATAATAATGATATGTTTCCAGCGCCACCGAGGAAGCAATACGCTCGCAAGAATATCAAGAAATCTTTCAATGTCATCATCGCAGTCCTCCTGTCATCAAATTATCCATCCCTTCATATAATTCGATCCGACCCTGGATCTCCACTCTTCAGTATCCCCAAAACAACCAATCTTCACCTCACCCATCCGAATTTCCATATCATCCAATAAAGACAGGCATTCTACTCCCCTTCAAATCAGGCGGAACACCACATTTATCATCTTTATTCCAATCATGCAATAAAAGCCAACACAACATTCTGAACATAAGCGAAACCCAGATGATACTCCTCTGTTCCCTTTCCGAGGAACTCAACTCCTTCCCATCAATATCACGTTCCGCGACCGCAGGCAGAATCTTTTCAAAATATATGCTCAAAAAAGGTTCTTCCTTTTGGACAGAAACGATGGAATTTAAAGAAGAATTCTTGTCCACGAGGATTTTCGTTACTTCATTTAAATGAGCAACGACGACTTGAAGAACGTCTTTTTGTCTGAGTCCGTGGAGGAGGTACTTTGTTTGCTCGTCTATGGCATCGTGAATCATTTCACGCATTTCAATGCTGAGATTGTATTCATCAATTTCTTCTCCGGGATGAAGAAATCGGATTTTCTCCCATTGTTTGATGATTTTGTCGAAGAGATCAAGTTCGGAAGGTTTATCGACATCGCTTTCTTTCTTGTAGAGGTCCCCAAGCTTCTCCTGAAAGATGGTCATGAGTTTTGAGACTTTCCAAGCGGGTTTTGAACCAGCTTTTTTCAACCAAGGATCTTGAGTTGGGTTGGGAATCATTCTGAAATTGCTTCCACGAATTCGAGTAACCTTCCCGAGCATGCCGATGATTTCAAAGGATACTATGTAAACAATTAGATTTAAATTCGTAAGGGACAAAGGTGGAACTTGCCAGAGAAGATATGCTTGTGATCTTCCCTATATCTCTTTAATATGTCAGGTGTACAGCCAAGTGACTCCAATGTCAAGTCCACATCATCTTCACTGCCAAACTTCAGTTCCAAACTTTGGGATTCCGTATCCACCTCTTCTAAGTAGTCTTTCTCCTCAAATATATTAGGTACCGTCCCAAAACACAATGCCTTGATATCATTCGATGGAATGACACGGTCTTTCTCAAATGTGGATTTTCCCGTAACATTAAATACGGCCATAACACCTAAACCATGAACCGCCGTCGAGGTAAGAATAAAGCCATTGCCTTCAGCCCTGAGGTTCCATTGTATTTGATCAAAGACCTTCCAACACATTCCTAATAATGCCATAATCTCCACCAAGTGACATATAGCAGATGTAGCATACGGTTTAGTCATACTAGCTGGAACGAAATCCCAAGATCGAGTTTTGACCTGTAACCCCACGGCCAATTCGTACTCTGGACGTGTTATCGATTCCCCAGTTGGCCTCTTCAATCGAGTAGTGTTGTCCCATTCTCGCGATTTTAGTTCCTCGGTTTGTAGACTCGATAGCAATGTAACCCAAGATGCCCGTTCATCATCCGCCGTATGAATTCGTTGAATAGATTCCCGATCTTTCTTTAGTTGATCATCCGGTTGGCGAACTTTGGTATTCTTGTATGATTCAAGAGTGCCATCGATATAATGAATTGGTTTATTCAAAATCGGACCCCTTGTATTGCTGGGCGGTGCAACGAGTATAACAGGAACTTCAAAAACAACCTCGACTCGAAACTCCCGTATCCTTAACTGTCGATGAGTTCCCCCGGACCAAAGCCCCATCACTGACTCGGCACATCGTCTATACCCCTCGGCACTCGAGAAATATTGCTGTGCCACCTGCAAACAAGTTGTCAAGAGTGCTATTACCGCAACAATCAATGCCACGAGCCCAAAAACATTTTGGTTGAGGTTATCTAAAGCCGACATATTTCTTGGCTCTCAGCCTCGTCTTCTCTGTCTCTCAAATTTCCTTTCGATTCGCAGCAGGATCGTGAGTATATAAAACAAAATACCTTTGCAATTAAAACATCGCTCAAAATCGCTCAAAATCAAAATCAAAATCAAATGGAAAAGACTTGCAGAAAGGAAGGAAAACAAAACAGCACGATCTCGAGATATATACACAATGCCTATTAATATCGTACAACATGAGCATCATCAACAGCGACACGAAAAACTTACCTGAGCCCCCAACCTTGTGTATCTATCACGCATGGAAATGGGTGAGGCTGAAGAATTCATGGGTTCTCAATGGTTTTGCTGCTTGCCAAGCCACTGAGCCACGAATATACCCCCCTGTGCTGCATGTCAGCTTGAAGGAAAGATGCAAGTCAAATCATTTTTGGAGATATGTAAGTTTTTGATACCAATTCAGTATCATATCATCTGATGTTGATAAAACTATGAGGAGTATGTGGTGGATTGGCTTTGAGAGATGAGATGAACTCATTGAGTGTGGAGTGCAAGCACGGATGTGAACTAATATTTGAATATTTGGTAAGAATTCACTAGAAGCGGTTTGAAGATCAGAGAGACCCTCCTTTCTTAACAACATTGTAAATGCGAGGGTGGTCTAGAGGGTGGTCTAGAGTGTACGTCGATTTCTTATCCTTCCCATTTTCCATCTACAATGAATATGCAGAAGATGCAGAAGATGCAAAAGATGCAAAAGATACAGAAGATGCACAATCATTAGATAAAAATGCACACATACATCTAGCTTAATACCTACATATCATGAGTTCACATCATTTGCAAGTACATCACGGTCACCATCACTTAGAGACTAGAATAATATTTAAGATCATGATCAATTTTTTTGCCTATGAAATTCTGAATCCATAAAACCATCGTGTCAAATACATGAATATCATTTGATAGTACATTGTTTATAATCATGATCATGATCTTGAAAATAAATTAAAGGTAAAAGACCGCAAACGTAAACAAATTGAAATTTTGTTTTTGACACCCAGTTGTCATACGAATCAGATAAAGTTTGACCATAGACGCCAATCAAATTAAGATAATTCGAAAACGTCAATCAAAGCGTGTGCATCATCCTATGCAATATGCCCACCATCCATGATACCAACGCAAAGACTCTTAGAAAAGTCATTTGAGATCCTATGCAGTCAAAAGTAACCTGTCCTCCCCGAATATCACAATGTACATGTGAAGGAAGGCTCAAACGCCATGAGAATACAAGAATGGGAAATTCGAATTTGGTGGTGACAGATAAAAATCAAGAATAAAAGTTTAATCTTGAGATAAAAACTTGACGTCGAGAAGTCATGATGATTATGAAACAACCCATTCAGAGTCCTGAAGGTCTTTTTGAACGTCGTGAACATTATAATCACTGTCGACATAAGTGAGGTCTGCTGTCCACTTTTGTCCTGGAGGACTTCTTTCGGTCTTTGGTGGAATGGTGTACTCTTTTTCATCGGTTGAACTAGTGGTTCCAGCTCCCTCTGCACCAACAATCTCCTTCTTATCCTTCTTAGCCTTCTTCTTCTTGCTGGAAACTTGCTCCCATTCACGAGAATCTTCAATGATGGTCTTGACACGTTCATCGTCGTCACCGTATCCTTGCCATTGAGTACCAGTAACCTCGCTCTCGGAGAAGTTTTCAGCCGGGACAACAACCTTGACCTTCTCATCTGTCTTGTTTTCGGCGGTGTCGAGTAAATCGAATTTGTTGACGGGAGCGTTGGATGTGTTGGCAGAGGAGGCAGTCCAAGCAGAGTTAGCAGCTTGGGAGGCCATGAATTGACTACCATCCTTAGCAGCTCTACCTTCAGCTTCTCTGGCGGTACGACGTTGCTGCTCTTCCTTGACCTTGCGTTCCTTTTCCTCTTGCTCTCTCGCAACCTTGGCAGCTTCAATCTTGGCGCGGTTTTGTCTTTGCTTCTTGGTTTCGGCAGGTTGAGGAGCAGCCTTGGCCTTTTCCTTCTTAGCTGGCTTAGGGTTGGTAGGTTCAGTAACTTTCAAGACGGATGGACCAGGAGCGGCAGGTTCAAGCATATCGGCGATACCACTTGCGACAGTAGAAGTACCCTTGGTTGGGCCAACTTCAGGAGAATCAGTCAAGGATTGATCATCATCAGCATCGCCGGCGGTCATGTTTCCAGAGTCCTTAATCTCCTTTTCTTGTGCACGAGATTGTTTGACAGACTTTTGACGAGTTGTAGATGAAGAGGAGTTACCAGAGAATTGAGTACCAGCTTGAGTTTTGGCGAATTGAAGAGCGAATTTACGGTTGTTCTCCGCATCGTTATCATCATCATCATCGGAATCATTGGCGACAGGCTTAGCAGTTTCTTGTTTGGGTTCGGGTTTTTGAGGAGCGGGAGTTTTCTTCTTTTCAGCTTTGGCGGAAGGCTTTTTATCTTGTTCAACATTGCTCAAGGCATCCTTCTTGGATTTCTTGGACTTTGGTTCCTTGCGCTCTTCAACAACCTTACTGGCTTGCTTGACGGCAGTTTGAGCTTTAGCCTTGACCTTAGATTTGTTGTTAACGTAGTAGTATCCAGCTGCACCGAGGACAACAGTCCAGCCGATAACAGTGGTGAGCAAACTTGTGCTACTCATGATGAATAAACCGCAGATAGTTAAATGTCGAAGTGATGTCGTAATCAAGCTCTAGAGCTCTCGAATTGGGGATCGATCGATCGACTTATTGGGACATCAGGAGATGTTCTGACGAAGAGGTTTTCTGATTCGTGTGGAATTGAATCAAAGTGATATTCAATTAATTGTCGAGATGACAATTTTTTGAAGAAGGAATTGAATATTTATGATATTCGAAAGAGAAAAAGAATGTCCTTGAGAGTAGGAGAGCAAAAGGAGATGGGGGGTTATAAACCCTATTTCGCTGTATGAGTTTTGAGGAGAAACAGTATCGAGATGTGGCCTTTAAGATTAAGTACAGACCGATTCGACCCTAAAAAAGTATTCGGATCAAATCCTAATCATTATTGGAGCTCCCCATGTTTTCTAGCGTTGCTTCTTAAGTGTATGCAGGGGAACCTAATTGGGTAAGAGCTGTATCGGATCAATTCGATCCGAATCACCGATGTGACTAGATGCTTTCTTTTTGGTGTCTCAACTCTCGAGGTGGTGAATGTGAATGAGCCACTGGTGAGCTGTTTTAAGTGGATTACATAAGGACAAAAGGTGGGGTGTCTGAATCATAAACATACTTTGAGAGGTGATTGCTTGATTGGTATGCTATGCTATGCTAGACTGTTAGAGTAGACTACCTACTAGAGTAATCCGAGGGGATAGGAGATACATATACATTTTGGGACGTCACATATACATACATCTTTGAACTTTTGGTAATTACCTGTCTACAGCACATCTAGTTAACAATCAATCCAGCTAATCATTACTCAGCTAGACCATTTAGATTATTAGTTCACTCCCTTATCATTATCTTTAGCATTCTTTTCTCTCCTCTACTTCCATTCTAGCATTTCCTTTCTATCTCTACAATCAATCATCCAAGTCTTCTTAGGAGAGGGTCTATCAGAGAGAGCTTAGAAAGAACAAGAAGAAACTACAACCTCAATCAAAATGTCTCTTAATCGTATCATTATTGATACTGATCCTGGTGAGATCTTTGATTCATTGTTAGTTGAAAGATCATAAAACTAATCAGAAATTCCCCCAAAGGTATCGATGATGTTCTCGCCATTCTCTTAGCCCTGGCTGCAAAGCCAGAAGAGTTAGATGTCATGATGATTTCTATAACTTATGGAAATGTTGAAGTTGATAGGTAAATGGAGTGAATCATCGATTTTGTTAGTTTTAACTTTGCTAATCAAGTAAAAAGTTGTTTGAAGAATTGTGTAGCTTTATTTCATGTCCTTGAACAAGAATTGAAATGGAGACAGGAGCGTGGTCAACTTGAGGGCTTTGATGCAATGAAGAAGTCAAAGCCTATCGTGGCTGTTGGAGCAGATCATCCACTTGAGGATGAGATGCTTATGGCAGATTACTTCCGTAAGAGCTTTATCAATAACTCCATATGAGGTATCAATTAATCCTAGCAATAGATGGCGTCGATGGCCTTGGTGGTGTTCATACGAGTGTAAGATAAATATGCCCCTCCATTGCTCGCTCTTCTTGGGACTGCCACCTGACGTATTCCTTTGTAGCATCCACATCTATCTCCCGCCGATACGTGGAAGACACTTTTCCAGCCTCCTCCCGAAAATGCTACCGCTGAAGAAATTGCCGAAGCCCGCCTACTCGCTTCTCCATCTCCATCATTCACAGCTTCTCATGTTCCTGCTCATAAGGAAATGCTTCGCTTACTTCGAGAAAATCCTAAAGATACAATTACAATTGTTTGTGTTGGACCTTTGACCAATATTGCTTTGGCTGCTGCGGAAGATACTGAAACATTCTTAAGAGTCAAGGAGGTTGTAGTAATGGGTGGTGCGATCGATGTAGAGGGTAACATTACCCCTGTCGCTGAATTCAATACTTATGCAGATGCGGTTGCAACTGCCAGAGTATTTGCCCTTACAGGTCCAACCCCAATCACCACCATGCCACCGGTACCTTTGAATAAGTCAACCCTTCCACCATATCCTACGAACCTCTCCAGGAAACTTAACTTAACATTATTCCCCCTGGATATCACAACTCCACATCAGTTAATGAAATCAGACTTCCAAGCGAAGTTAAAACCCCTCATCAAAGCTGGAAGTCCTCTGGCAGAATGGGTATCTGTATTTGTACACAAGACTTATGAGAAAATGAACTCTCTTGGTAGAAACGCAACATCAAATCCAGGTCTCGAGTTACATGATCCACTTTGTATTTGGTATATGTTGACTCGTTCATCTCCTACTTGGATGACTTTCCCAAGAGGACCGGAAGATATTCGAGTTGAAACATCTGGTCAATGGACTAGAGGTATGCATATCGTTGATAGACGTATGAGAAAGAAGGCAGGAGTTGAACAGGTCAAGAGCCCTGGAGCTATTGATATTAGAGATCCAATGGAAAGCATTGCTTCTGTCGTTCATATCAATAACGATATTGGTGATGTTACAGCCGAGGAGCCTGGAGATAATGGTGGCTGGCTCAGTATTCACAAGGGTAACAGAGTCAACAGAATTGTTGGTACTCCTGGAGAGGAAGCTTTTGGACCTTACCTTTTGGAAAGAGTTTTTGGATAAACTTTATGGTTTGAATACCTAGTACTTTTGGATTACAGTACATACCATCACGTTGGATAAAGATGTGTTCTACTTAGAGGCTTTATTTGGTAAATGAAAATTTGAGCTATCTGAAAATTGCCTTGACATGCTTTTTAGTTACATCTCACTGATCTCATGATATAATCTCGAATTTTGGTAGATTTCCCTTGATATCTGAATTCGCTTGAGACATCTTCATAGCCAATACAAAATCAAAAGGATGGATATAAAAAGAACCCTTCTCATGGCACTCCATTCAACGCCAAATAATGCAGCATTAATAACATTCCACCCATCTTGTACGCACCCACGCTCGTCTGTACTTTTGTAAATGCCAAATACTGGTATCTCTCCTCGCGCATTCTTCTTCTTTCCTCGACCCCTTGATTTCCTTCATTTCCAGTCGTTTATTCCATCAAGCCAATACCATACCCTTAGACACTAACCCATAGTCACCAATGCTCAATTAAGAACATTCAGTTATGAATGTTTTGTCCCTCCAATGACAGCTCCCCTAACCTCCACCCAATTAATGCTATCATCCAACTCCTCATCCACCAATCCAACTACAACCACATTGTCACCACGGATTAAATAGAGACCGTGTGGGACTTCGCTGGAAGCTTCGATATCTTCTGGAGGTCGGATTATGCGCTCGATGGTTTGGGATAGGACCTGTGGTTTGTGTCAGTGATTGGAGGGGTAGAGAGAAATGATAAGTTAGGGGAGAACAGGGAGACGGAGAGAGAATTGGAATTGGGGAAAGAATATAGAAAGAAATACCAAATTAGTCTGTTGATCACAACTCAAAAGTGTACCGACCAGTGTTCTTGAATCCGCAGTTAAGATTAGAACTTTCTCTAAGGAGCTGTTAGGATGCGGTTGTAAGTCTTGCTTGTTTTTATAGTTTGCGCGTGTAATAGGAGCGATTAAATGAACAATTCAAAGAGGAAGGGACAGAAAGAAGGTCAAAAAAGGGTAAACTTACTGTTTACATAGCTAGAGAGTGACATTTTGAGCTGGAGCTGCAGGAGCAACTCTGCTGTGAGAAATGATATCACGAGATGTGACGGTGCGGTTAATTACAGCTTATGTAATCAGCTCACTTTTGACAAGGCGAATTTGGGGTTTGCTGTGTCTGCAATTTGGACAGGTAAAGGTTGTTATTGTTTTGGAAACTTCAACAATTCCACACTTACAACTCAATAACCAAAAAGTGATGGCATATAGAAATCCGCTTGACGGAGTTCGGGAGAACAAAGATCCGAAGCACGGCCCTCAATCAACTGTCAGGAACCCCCCAGAGTTGCTCCATGAGAGCTATTCTGGCAGATCAACCAGAACTCCTCGCACAAGAGATATTCCAACTTACGGCACCGAATTTTACTTGTCAGAGCAGACAGATACTTCTGGACGATCTGTCTCTGGTAATTACCAGTTTAAAAAACATCGCATCGCACCATTCACACCCGTCCACCCCGAATTCGTACCGGGCACTGAACCAGACAATTCGGTCGCAACAGCCACATCCAATTTCCACGGCGTCATTGTTGATGAGCTCGATCGAAAGTCGAAGATAGATCAATTGGCAGCTGACAAGCAAGTTGTAATTGGACAATTCAAACCTAGTCTTGCAAAGACAAACAGTTCCCTAGGTATCAAGGTCTGCCGTGGCTTTGATAGTGACTTTCAAGAAAGCGGTCGTCTTTATCGAAAAGCCAATATTGACAAACTTACCGACCAGTTCGTTTCAGACTTGACACAAGAAGGCAGAAATCGTTGGGAGCTCGAGGAAAATTGGCTCAAACAAGTGTGCGCTATTCATCAGTCTCAGATTGACGAAGATCAATACAACGCCCTTCTTTCCAACAACTATTAAGATGTCGTTCTTATTTTCTGCTCCAGTCGATATTGATATCGTTCTGGAAGATGGAGATAGTCGGGAGACAGTAGAAGTTAAGAATAAGAGTAGTAAGGAAAGGGTACCGCTTTACAAAGATGGCGAATCAGTTAGAGGAGCTGTCACCATTAGACCTAAGGATGGGAAAAGGTTAGAGCACACAGGTATTAAAGTGCAGTTTATTGGAATGATTGGTAAGTTCCATCTTTCAGGACAGATCTTGTCGACATCTCCTCATCAACTTACTAACACGAAATCTAACAGAGATGTTTTACGATCGAGGCAACCACTACGAATTTCTTTCATTAGGACAAGAGCTTGCTGCTCCTGGCGATTTACAACATCCGCAAGCTTACGACTTCAACTTTAAAAATGTCGAAAAACAATACGAATCTTACAATGGCATTAATGTCAAGTTACGTTATTTTATCAAGGTCACCGTTTCTAGACGAATGGCAGATGTGATCCGCGAAAAAGACCTTTGGGTATTTTCTTACAGAATTCCTCCAGAGATGAATAGTTCTATCAAAATGGATGTTGGTATTGAGGATTGCTTGCATATCGAATTTGAATACTCGAAATCGAAATACCACCTCAAAGATGTTATTGTTGGCCGCATTTACTTTTTACTCGTTCGTCTCAAGATCAAACACATGGAATTGTCTATCATTCGACGCGAAACTACTGGAACACCTCCCAACCAATACAATGAGAGTGAAACTTTGGTACGATTTGAGATTATGGACGGTTCGCCATCAAGAGGAGAAACTATTCCTATTAGACTTTTCTTAGGCGGCTTTGATTTGACTCCTACTTTCCGCGAGGTCAATAAGAAATACTCCACCCGCTACTATTTGAGTTTAGTTCTCATCGATGAGGGTAAGTTTCCTCTCCCCTTTGACTCTTTTTCACAACTAAGCTAATAATTGAACAGATGCCCGACGTTATTTTAAGCAATCCGAAATCGTTCTTTACCGTCAACAACCAGAAGATGCTTTAGCACTTGGTCAACAGACTAAGATTGCTGGTGCACATTCTGCTCCTAGTCCAGCGGCACAGAAGCGACTTTCTGCTCAATAAATATCCCTCGTCGATTCTTCAACTAATTTCTTTTCTCTTATTACGTTGATACCAACAGCCCGTTTTCCTTTCCTCTTCCTTTTCCTTTTTTTCCTTTTTGCGTGCGCGTTTATGAGTTTTACATAATGGGCAAAGACAGATAGATCAATCGATCTGATCATTTGAGGGAAAAAGCCAATCCAGTAAAGATGTTAAGACATGAGGAGTTACCTATCTGATGACCAGAAAATTTTCATATTGGAGGGGCATTTTCATGGATGTACAATACGAGTCTCAAGGTGGTAGGCTTTGATAGATAGATAGATATGGCGGGGTTCTTCTTTACTCACATGCATACAGTCACTTTTCCTTTTAGGAATAAGGACGAAAATGCTCGGAGATTGGGAATCACGTCTGCGTATTATGAATAAAAGACATTCAAGATCAAGACTCTCTACTTTGGAATTATGTGTCCATTTATATGTGATTTTCGCCTTCCACGTTCTGGGACACGGGCTGAATGAAAGACAACTGCACCTGCGCCAGCAACAGCATCAAACTCCAGAGCCGGAGCAGGAAAATTTCACATCTTCTTGGTAAATTTCTGTCATTTCATGTAAATTTTCGATCCTTAAAACATTTGCCTAAAGATACCAAAAAACCATACTTTGAAAGCGATCAATCTCATTCATGATCCATCAAAGAAATGCCTACCAAAATCAAAACCAATCCGATAATTTACGCCCCCCATTGCTTTGCTCTGCTTATCTCGTTTGTCACCACCGGGCTTACATTACTCCTTATTTAGTTTATCCACGCGATTCCGGCTTTCTCATCTCCGTGCTCGCATTCCTCCACGCTCATTTTCGTATTCCATCTCACATCTCCATCATATCTCCACCTCCACCACCCAGACTAAACCTCCCGTTCTCGATCGCGGCCACACGATCCAGTTCCTCTTGATACCCTCTCCTAACATCCGCCAGCGTAACCACTCTCCTCTTAACACCCCCATTCGCATCCTCTTTGCCCCCTTTCAATAGGCCTCTACCAGCACCCCTCCCACCATTTCCTCCCTCTTTTACTTTCCCGCCTTCACACAAAATCCACGCATGTTTTGGATCTACACAACTCAGCGCATTGATAACCGCGACATATTGTTTCGTGACCAATGTCTCTCCTTCCTCTCCTACTTCTCCACTTCCTATTTTACTATCACTTTCGGACGAAGCTTGAAGACGATATAATCTCTCCAACGAGATAGCTGCCGCACCACGGAAATCGGATCTCTGAATTCGCCACGCGTAAAGGATTTTATGGTATGGAACACCATTTGTGACTTCTACGATGTTTGCGCATTTCTGGGAAAGAATATCATCGACAAGATCTTGAAGACCAAGGAAAGGGAAGGAAATGAGTTGAGTAGCGTGGGAAGATTCACACATTTTAGTAATGAGCAATCTGAGGGAGGACGTTTGTAGAGCGGTATTGGTGAAGAGGGAGAGGGCTGAGTAAGCGAGTTCGTAGCGAGAGGTTTGGAGAGCAGCGTGGAAGAGACGACTGTGCATTTCGGTGCTGAGTTGAGGATCATGTTGGTGGGGTTTGATAAATTGGAGGGCTAGGCGGGAGAAATCGATAACGAAGGAGTGCATTTTTTCGTTGTCGTATAGAGAAACAATGTGGGAATAATATTCTGGAAGACCTGCGTTCAGAAGATTCTTTTCTGTTTCGTCTAGGAGACCTGCACTGTGTGTTGCGTGCTTGCCGTGCAATGGAAATGCTAGATATCATGGTTAGTTATGACAGGTCTAAAAATGATGAACGGGATTTGTAGCTTACCCATCCCAAATGCAGCCTTCTTAAAGTACAATGCTGCTGTACGTGGGTCATTAGCAGCCAGGTATGCTCTTCCTTGAATATATGCAGAGAACGAATCATGCTCAGTGAAGCGTGAAAACTCCATTGCTAAATCAGACTGGTTATGCTTCAATAAGAAACATTGAATGATAGCAGGCGAAGATTCGTATTTGCTATCAGGTTTGCATAGTTCAGTAATAAAGTCTGTCAAGGCTGTGGGCATCGATACTGCCTTGTCTAATCCGAATAAATGTCTATGAACACCTTCTAGAACAGTGACAGTCTCGTAAAATATTGGATTCCTAGATAAACTGGATGTCGAATCATCCAATGATTTTGAGCTTTCGCGAGTGGGAAGAGGTATATCGATCTGGGTTTTAGCCAACCATGAAACAAGTTCGAGCCTTTTGAGTAGAATTAAAAGTTGATTGAAGACCGCACCAGTCTCAAATTGAATACCTTCTTCTCCATGGTTAATTTCAACCTCAATAAGTATTAACAAGAGAAGTTGATCAAGACAAATGGTCTTGTGTAACTCAATAGTCTCTTGAACTCCTCTAACAATCAGTCGATTACCGGCGTTGGCTAAAGGTAGAGGATGCTTCGAGTCCTTTCCAATAGAAGTGATCATAGATTCAAGAAGAGCTTCGTACACGTGCGAATTGACATCCCTGAATGTGCCTCCCAAATTTGTCACTAGTTGATGATACTCTTCATCACCAATTTGATTCGAGTAATCACACTTATCATATAAAGTCTTCATCCTCGCTGATGGTAGAAGCGTTGGCTCCTCATAAAGTTGACCCAGCAAGGCGGAGCGGAATCCATGATAAAGAACGTCTGGAACTGCCTCGCCGAATAAAGAACCAGCCGTTAGAAGAGTGGATACATACTCCATTCCAGCAACGGTTTGTTCAGGGTTATGCCATATTCGTTCTAACTCGCTGCAACCTCGGACCGCTGATATTCCATCTGCTGATACAACCCAAGGCATCTCTCCCATAGAGTCAATAGTTAAAGATAAGGCTTCACCTCGTTGTTTGTCTAGTTCAACGAGCAGTCGATAAAATCGCCTCCATTGTGCATCGGTAGCAAGGCGGAATTGTTCAAAATCGATACCTCCGTCTGATGCTCTACCTAACGTGGCAGTAGTTGCAATGCTTGAACATAAACGTTCAGGTAAAGGTGCGGATCTCCGCGATGTATCTCTCGATGTTCCGAGACCTCTTTCGTAGATGGCCAATCCAGTCTCGATGGTTGCATGGGTGAATTTACCAGGATATAGTATGTACGCTAACCATTTGTCGGTTGAATCTAAAGCATCACCGGGGTAGACGGTAGGTATGGGCGTTTGAGTCAAACTTTCGCCCACCATAGCTTCCCAGCCCTCATCCCACGATTGCTTGACTTCCTCTTCACCACCACTTCCAAAGTAAAGCTTTTGAACCCGATAGGTTGTATTATTTTTCCACAAAGTCCACAAACTCAAGGAGTTTCTTGTTCTATCCGGAATGACTGAAAAATCTGCCATAGTCCAAAGGTCTAAAGTAGGCGCTTGAGGGACCAAGGTGTTGTTGGGGAAAGAATCTGATACGACGAGATCTCCACTTTGAGCGGCGGGAGTGACATGCCAAAACTTGAATTGTCCTTCACCAATTGGGGAGTATGTAACACATAGAGCGCTTTCATTATTATGGCCATAAACTTTGACCAATTGTGAATATGAAGGATCGATCACGGATTTTCTAGGGTTCTTAGGATCTATTTCCTGGCCGAGAATATCACCAACGTATGCGATTCGTCCGGTAGTCAGGTTCCAAATTCGGAGATTGTGATCCAAAGATACCGTGAAAGCATATGATTGCCCATCGATGCTAACTGATGGTGAAGATATAGAAGTGACTGCGGATAATTCAATGTTGCTGTTTGCGTATCGAATAGTGTTGCTTCCTTGGAAAGGCATCAAGGCCTTCAACCCATCTCTCCACCCACCTGGATTATAATGCAGTTCTTTCCACTCGGAACCTATTTTACCTGTCAGTTAGCCACATCATTTCCAGAAAGCGGCTTTGACATACCATCTCCGCCAGATTTTCTATCTAACTTTAGAAGCCCCCCGTCGAAATTAGAGATCAATAACTCATTCGCACTAAGCGCAACCATCCTATGGGGCTTCTTAAAGCTGAATACCGATGATATATATGATTTGCACCAATTTCCAACATTGTTCTCAGTGCTCGAAGGATTGCGAAAGAAATCTGGCCAAAGTCTCAAAGTATAGAGGTGGTGTGTTTCCGTCAAAACAAATGCGCTGACATAGTCGTGTTCCTTGCAATCCGCGAAAGCAATACACCCGGGCTTAATAGCACTTGGAAATTGTAATCTCAGAGTAAGGTGTGCATCCGTCGCATTTTGCTGTTTCGATACATCGACCGCTTGAACTGATAGCACCTTTCCATCCTCCAACACTCTCCATAAATAGCTTCGGGGAAAGACATCTTGTGTGCGATGGTAGATAGATCCAGCAGAAGCTAAGTATTTTTGTTTGAAAGTTTTTTCATCCTCTGCAATAGGTGATTCTGTAATATGAGGTCGCTTTTGTGCTATTCTTGAGGCTGGAGTGCCATGTGCAGGTAAACGAATCGCAATTGTAGAATTTTGAATGGATGAATCGAGGTTTAGTCGTATCTCCTTATAGGAATAGAAATGTCCCTTATCAGCCATCTTATCCCCATCAATCGCTGGTCTCATGAAGAGTTTTGGTGAGGGTCAAAAGGTTGGCGCATGCTTTGTTTTGACGCGGTTCTTTCTAGAGATCGCGGCGAGCTTCACTTTTTAGGTAGGCGGCCGCTAGCGCGATTTTCTAGTTACCATATACATTTCATTGTAAGCTCTCACTCAATGCAAACTTCGTATCAGAGTAGGTGTTACTCATAGGTATAGAAATTGATATGTGCTACTGAATTACTAAATACAAACATTTCTATTCATAAAGGTTTCGCATTGATGAAAATGATAGAACCGTTTCCTCCCAAAGTTCACCCTAAAAGCTCCATTTGTCACCCATGACCGCTACCATGCCTCCATGCCAGCTAAAGAGCAAAGAAAAACAAATAACCATTAGAACCCCATAAAATCATGATGCATCTGCCTCAATCAAGCACCCCTCTTAATCCTTCTCAAGATCTTTTGGACTTGGGTCTCCAATACCATCTTCATTGATAGCGAAAAGACAATCGCTCTCGGGTAAACAAGGACTGTCATAGATCTTGCAAATTCTAGTCTCTCCACGACCTTTTTTGAGACTTAATCTAGTGGTACTTGCATGTGCAATAATATTACCTCCGATAGGTTTCTTAGGGTCTGGATTGAACATGGCACTTGGTCCTCCATCAACTTGTGCAACAACTTGATTTGTGATTACCACAGCGATACCAAATTCATCGGCTAGACGTTGAAGCATACGCATAAATTTTGCTAGATGCATTTGACGAGAAGATAATTCACCTCTTCCTGTGAAATCTGTGCGGTAAAGTGCGGTGGCGCTGTCAACGATAAGTAGAGAGAATCGAGTTTCGCACATCATTTGTGCTGCTTGATTAAGGAGTTGCAATTGATGATCGGAATTGTAGGCTCTTGCATATGCAACATTGTCCAAGACTTCTTCTCCGGATAAACCGTATCGATTGGCCACCGCAAGTAAACGTACAGGACGAAATGTGCCTTCCGTATCGATATACAAACATTTACCTTCTCCGCCACCCATATCAAATGGCAGTTGACAGGTAACTGCTAGAGTATGGCAAATTTGACTCTTTCCGGTACGGAACTCTCCAAATATTTCGGTAACGGATCCTGTTTCCACTCCCCCTGCCAGAAGTGTATCTAATTGCTTAGAACCGGTAGTAATGGAGATCAATTCGCTTCTTCGTTGATGCATTTCGGTGGCGGTTGTGAAGCCCATAGGGACCAATTTCGATGCTATCTATATGTCAGCAAGTCTGCGAGAAACTTTGAGTCGTTATATGTGACTGACCTTCGGTGAGAATCTTTGTGGCCTTCTGCTCAGAGATACCCTTAATTTGTTCCAGAATTCGCCGCGGCGTGTATGCGACAGACTCTACAGTATTGTAACCGCCATCCACGATCATTTGAATGTCTCTCTTAGTTAGACCTGCAACACCCTGACATGATTATTAGAAAATGTACGAAATGAAGGAGAAGAAATGGCTTACCTCTAAGGCAGAGAGTGGCGTTGGTGCACCAGGGCCTCCCATTCCTCCATCGTCCCCAGATTGAGAGGCTTCGATTTCTTCCGAAGTCATTTTATGGATGAGATGTATGAATTATAATGAAAGTAGTTTGGTGAATTCCCAGAACGAACGGATTAAAATAAAAGTATCGAGTAGGCTTTTATGTTGTTGAAGATGTGACGATTAATTCTTGGAAGGAATGGACGCGTTGTTGACGTGCACCCGAAGATTAGCCAAAATCACGATTTCACATGATTTGATTGTTTATATTAGTCATCGGCCAACCCTCGATGTCATTGTAGGCAAGCCAAAGATGTAAGTTCGTGAGCTGTATTCTAGGTATTCTATAGTCTCTTATCTCTCTTTATTCCAAGTCATCCAAAAATACAGCTTTTCAACACCTCTTTGATAACTTTTCAAGTTAGCTTTTCCTTGGCCTTACACTCAAGTACCTTTCTAGATTAATCCGCACGTATACTTACTCTCAAGTTATCTACAGAATAAATATCATGTTTCATTTAGGAACCCCATTTGTATGAAGATAATATGAAATTAATTCTCTGAATTTGAAGACCGTCTTAACAAGAAAGTTGCTAATAGTAATGAGGATATGCTTCTGGCGGGTTCTTAGACAGATGCAATAACAGTAAACAGTCCGACACCCAAGCATCCTTCACCTCTTTAAAAGTGTCCTACGGAAAGACAACTTGAATATGTAAATTATCAACTACAAATAGCATCCCACCCCCCTTCAACACAAGCTCTCCATTCAAGTGATTAACCCCCTGGAAAATCCCCGGTGAATGCACTCTATGCACCCAACTTCTCGAGCCCCCCGCCTCCTTTAAACATGCATGAAGAACACCCTCTCAATTTAATCCATACTCTACACACTAAGCAGAACACTCTACCCCCTTTCCTGTAACGAAGACTTGCCCAAGAATCATTGTTCGAGGATCCGAAATCTACTTACAATCCATCTACACCACACCTCGCGGTGGCAACATGCAGACAAGGAAGCTTCAGCAGTGCAGCTGTAGACCGAATGAGAATAGAATAAATATCATTGTTATTCTCTTAAACTTTCTGATTCATAGTCCGAGGAGTGTGGGGAGCGTAGGATTTGAAGAGGATGCTAGTGCTAGCGAGGTAAAAATTTGTCTAAATTGAGAGTGTTAATACAAAATTATTGATTGTGTTGATTGTGTTGTATAGAATAGTATTTATTCATGCTGGCCTGATCATGATCGATACGGGATGAAAGGAGGTTGGGTTGAAGAAAACACAAGTACCAAAATTCCTATTTCGAGGTCGATAGGGAACAAGTGCAACCCAACATAAACGAAAACGAAAGGATCTGAATATGTAATTATCATCTATCATCATACATCTCATCGTTACTCGTTAAGCTAGACTACCTAAGCAATATGATTCATTTTTCTTTCCAAATTTCCCTTCTCACAAAGCAAATGTACGATTTCCCCCACTCCATTCAGACACCAATAATATTCAGCTATGAAATATTGAAAACGATTTTAATCCCCACCAGCCAAATTTGATGTAACACCACCCCCGTAATATGTAACGCCAATGATGCTTGAATTGCTCTGCCTGCCCATTACTCCATTACGTGTCGTTCAATCGTAAAATATTCGCGTCAAACTGGTCAGCATCCCCGTTTAACTACTCCGTCGTATTTTCAGTCACTGTTCAAACCACAGAAAATCTTGTCTTTTTCTGTAACTTGTTTGGGTGTAGTGGTGCTAATGAATCAGAGTTATTGACATTCCAACTCTCATGACGGTTGACACCTTTTCCTTTGATATCCATGGGTGGTTGAGTGCCGAATGTGCCTGCAGGTAAAATCTCAAAACCAGAATTGACTCTCCTGATTGCTTTATTTTGGTGAAGTTCTCCAGGTATAAACTGCGAAGATGGAGAGCGACTCTTAAGAAGTGGGGCTTTAGATTCGATGGTGTTGTCAGTGTATCGTTGATCTTCAACTGATTGAAGATTAGATCCATGTGCTCTGTCCATACTGCGTAGATGAGGCGATGCAAATGGGTCAATTTCATCATCCTCAGGGAAAAGGGGAATTGAAGAATATTGACCCTTGCCTTTAGTTGTTGGTTGGTGAGAAAATGATGGAAGTGCGGGAGTCAAGATTTCTGGAGAAGGAGTTCGGGTAGGATAATTGAAAGGCCGATTTGGTTGTGGATGTCTAACACGAGAGAAAGTCTCATCAGAATCATCAGAAGTACCAGATGAGCGTTCATTATCAGCAGCGGCGGCAGCATCGGAGAGTGATAGTGAAATCGATGCATTTGATCGACGACCTCCACGAGGTTTATGAGTATAAACTCTACCGGATTCCGAGTTTCCTACGAGATGACCAAGTGTCTCTTCATCATATTGATGTTCTCCGACTGTTCCAAAACGTAGTTGCGACGACTTTGTTGGCTTGTAGGTTGCTCGTTGACGAGACGAACTACGAGGATCGGTGATAAGAGTATCATCATCGCTGATACTTCTGTGGCTTGAGAGTAGTGCAGATTCGCTATATCGGAAGTTTGCCTGACCGGCTTTGGGAGGTGTCGGATGATTATAACTATCGGGAGATGCGTGTGCGTTGGAGCTTGAATCTGAGGAAGAAAGTTCAAAGGATGAATGGCGCTGAAGTTTGATGCTAGGCACAGGAGTATTGGTTCCGGAAATCCATATTCCATCCACTTGAATGCCACTTTGAATGGCACGAACTCCGAAGGGGATTTCGACGCCTTTCATGGGCTCGACAAATTGTCCACTTTGTCGTAATTCTTGAATCTTCATGCGCTTCTCCTCATCAATGACTTCCTGTCTAGCAACTATTCTGTTTGTCCATAATAACTTGATATACCCCGCGCAAAAAACTGCCACAATAGCACATCCCAAAACCTGATATATATTAGTGGATTAATTGCAAGCAAAGGGGATGTAGAAAACTTACAAATGTCATCTTTTCCCATAATTGCCAGGAAACGAAGAATGATATTGCCATATTGAATACGAATTCTTGAGTATATTCGAATTCTGCAAAGTAATCTCAAAGAGTGTTTTGAAATCTTTTTGTCCAATTTGATACAAAGCAAATACTTCCTACAACTAGGAAGCTTCTACAGACTCTGAAAAGTCTGTGTGGAAGGTAGATATCGCAGTCGGAGTTGAAGGAAATGAAAAAGAAGCGGCCGAGAAATTCTTCTATGTCCGTCCGGTGAATTTACTGTCGCCAGATATGGAAGTCGCTCTCTTATAAAGTTCTCTGATTAGGCAAGAATAATTCCCATCCAAAAAGAAACGTGCTGAGTCGTTAAATTTTTGAAAGAATGTATTCCCAGCAAGAGTAACAAGGGGTACTCTCAAATTGGTCCTCGTATCAAACTTCTTTTGATTATTGAAAGTGGCTTCGATTATAAATTTAAGAATACCTTCATTCTCGCTGCTGAGCCTCTCCTCAAGTTCCTGTTGTTTGATATGGTAGGTACCTAACGGACGTAGGATGGCTGATGTTACTAATGAAGAGGCTTGGAAGATTTGCGACCGATAAGATAAATATCTGGTGAAAGGAAGTGAATATATTATTCAAATCTAGGTGCGTGTCCAACGTTGATCAAAGTAAATATTTTTGCATGTGGTTGATGTTGTGGTTGTTACTCCAAAAAAGAAAGGTAATCGCTTTGGGAAGGTCGGTTGAGAAAGTGAATGTTCTCTACTCTTTCACTTGGGAGATGAACACTAGGAAAGCCTTTGACATATAATTTCCTTGTGTGCTGGCTCTTCGGAAACCTGCAGGTTATACCACACTTTGGACTTCGAATGAATGTGGTATTTCCAATCTAAATATTCGGAAATTTGTGGTACTACAATCATGCATGCGTACCTTAACACCTCTTTGAAATGGTAGAAATTATTCCGAAGGACCCTCGAAAGCAGTACAACTCCAATTACTGGAAAGCAACCCAAGTATTTATTTTGAACTAATATCCACGAAGACGAATGATAAGAGAGAAAACCCTTGGTTCCGTTCTCAGGGATGGATCAGAAGACTTTTTCTAACATTCGGAGACACATCTCTCACAATAGGGAGGAGGATGGAACTTGATATACAGATACGAGGTTCAATGGAACGCATACATGAATACCATCACATTTGAGTTTCTCAAAACCTTGTCCGTGCCTGCAGGTCTCAGTGTCTGCGAGCATCTCTAACAAAAAAGAAAATTTATTTTTAGGAGGATATGCATACTGAAAACACGCATAACACCGGCGAGATCGGGTTGGCTGAGATATCTGTTTGCTTCTTTCTACTAGATGCATATCATGCAAGTAGACCTGAAGCTCATCAATCAGAAGTCGCCGTTGAAAGAATTTGCCCATTAGGCTATTCTAGATAAATGTTTTGACCAACTTTTCCTTCTGTAGTCAAGTGACACAGGTAACACAATAGGAGTGGTGCCATGATCTATCGAATATATCTCCATGTTGGCAATCATCACACAATTCGGAGGCCGGGCAAAATGGAGAGAAGTTGGAGGGCCGATGAGCTTAAAATACAAGCTTTTCCCTTTCGACTTTAGATCTTCGTGCCCGCATTTGAACCTCCATTTCGTTTATTGCTTGTCATGTCGAGAACGCGTCAAACGTTTGCCAAGTAAGGAATTCGTGCCATTGTGGGAGGAAGGAAAGATTTTTGACAAAATAAGAAAAATCGGAAGGATGGTTCCTTGGCTTTAGTGGGAGCTTCGAGAAGGATTCGAAAATATGGACCCTTGATCTGACAACCGCAGCAGATCAATGTTTCCAGACTACGAAGTACCATAAAAGAGCAAGAATGGAAGAAAATCAGAAGAGTTACAACACTCAAGGTTTGGTGCTGGAAGTCTATGAATTCGTTCAGCTCCTTGGCTTCCTTGACCATATGTGTTACCCGTTCAACAAAGTTGCTCGAGAAAATTTGCTGTCAACTACTAGGTACTCAGCTATCAAACACATTCCGACTACTGCATGGATCGGTACGAGAAGCAAGGTAGGAATCACGATCATTACTGCTGTTCATTTGAGTTTGGGATGTAATTTCAGCTGTTGACGATATGGGAATCGCAGCAAAAAGTGCGACTCATGTCATACATTGTCTATTCGTATCGACTTTTCTAAATCCCTTTAGAATTATCGTTGCTGGCAGCTAGTGATACGTCATACAATTTTAGAGCTCATCCCAAAGGATTGGTTATGGCTCCGAGTAGATACATTTGTTCGCCTTATTGTCAATGTCATGCCGTCGTAAGTATTGTGATAAAGCTTAAATAATTCCAACCCTCCCCATCTATCTACAAAAGAACCCAACTCTCTTTACCAAAATCTTTGGTATACACGGTAGGGGATTATTTCAAATTGTCGATAAATGCCTTGGAATGATCGACCTCGGTTCGGCCAACGAGAGATCAATACAAACAATGGAGACTGACCCTCTCTCGTGATCAGCCCAGAAAACGGAGCACTGAGCGTCCGAGTGGCTTAGGGAAAAATCGTTTCCAGATAAACAACCAATCAACCAATTCTTGCAACGAAGACGTCAATGCTAAACTCTCGAGTCTTAAAGTTCAGTCCTCGAATGGTTCAAATTCCCCAGCCCACTTCGTTTCCAAGTTTGAGTTCCAAAGACAATTGATTTATATCTCGTAATTGCTCAATTCTGTTATTCATTATACAAGACCTAAAAATGCCGATTATTCGAAACCCATTCGCAAGGAAGCAGGATGCTGGGTTGCAGCCATCTCAAGACCAAACTGTATCTCCCCGCCCTTCCTTCGAACGAGTTTCTACACAAGCTTCTCGAGCATCTTCGATGAGTATCAAAACGGCGAAGAGCGAAGAACCTCCGGAGTATAAAATGAGTGGTAAGATGCCTTTGTTTAGATGCAACCAGGGTCGCCCGGAAGCAATGGAAAAACTTGGCTAACGGGAGAATTGTATAGTTGTAAATGATAGTGGCGTGTATCTACCTGTCAGTATGGGCAAACCCACGACATGCCAATATAACTAACTAGTTCCAAAGCCGTCCCCGCCGGAGAAGAAAAGTTTCTGGCCTCGCAGCAAGAGCAATCTTTCGGCAACCTCAATCAATACCCGAACGACCTCAAATGATGCAATTGACCCTTTTCCAATTTCAAGAGAGTCGTTTGATTCATACAGAAGATCATTTGTAAGTTTAGCTTTTCCACAATCGTGATGCAAGTAGGTCTCTGATCTTTGCAAGGATATCTCAGCTAGATCGCCTATAAGCCCCATCGATGGACACGCTGGACGACAAAGTCTTGATTCAGCAAGACTACCTCGAATGCAGCGATCTGCTATTGGTGATAGACGATTCGATAGACAGCCACCAACGGCCGAAGAAGGATTCGAAGATGTAGGGCTAAATGATGGCGCCAATGACCCCGCCAAACAGATCAAAAAGAAGGGCTTCTTTTCGAAATTCGGCGATGAAGCACTCCCATCATTCCACATGCCAGGTAGAAAGCGCGGCCAAAGTGGGACAGGAGAAGAGCTTGGGAATATCCCGAAGCCAAGCAACACGACTCCAAAGGTAGAGATAGATGAGGTTCGCTAGGGCGTAATGATGAGTATGAATCTTCTAAAGAGGAGAAATTAATAGGCGTTTGGATTCAAATTTTGTATATACTGCACCAGTATACCTACAATCGCTTGGGAACTGGTCTTAGAAATATTGTGGCGAGGGCCGTACATCAATTCCAGATGCCGCAAAGCTGCTGGTATAATGATAATGTAAAACTTTAATATCACAAGGCTTACTCTGTGACGTCTAACGAGTACAGGTAATAATCGAAGCTAGAGGGTATGGCTATCACTGGTAGTGTGGTATGGCAAGCCTGCTCAGGAGACATCGGTTTCTACACTACTTACAGAATCATGTGAAACAATCGTTCTATATCGTCTAATGTTTTCTCAACTATAAACAGAGAGATTCCGAGTCATGGTAACAGATGAAGCACAAGTTTGAAATCCAAACTTTTGGAATTACAGTCTTCAGGTTGTCTAGAATGTCGAAAATGCAAAACCTACTAGGTTGGATGCCTATGATGGAATTTGGCGGGGCAGATTCGAGGATTAGCGTTATCGACTAGCTTATCGTCAGAAAAAAAGTTGTTTTCTGCCCATTCCCCAGAAACTTTTTTTCAGCATCGAGCAATCACCCCTCCAACCATCGACCCTTTTTCTATAGTCGTAAAACTTTTCAGATGGCGAAGACAAAGCCAGGAAACAAGAAGAATAACAAAAGCGAAAAAGCAGTCCTCAATCGCACCTCCGCAAAATCTACAAAAGCTTCTTCACCGCCCGCAAACCCAATGGATTTAATACTAAAAGCAACAAATCGACTACAAGAAGGCGACATTGAAGGTGCTGTGCCTTTTGCGAAGAAAGCTTTGGAATTGGTGGATGTCCAAGCAATTGAAGCACTACCCGTCTTAAATCTGTTAGGAGAAATTCATGTGGAATTGGGAGATGTCGATTCGGCGAGACAATATTTTATGCAAGCAGCTGGAATCGATGAGGATGGAGAGGTGAGTGAGGAAGTTGGAGGTGGAGCTGAAAAGTTTTTATGGTTGGCACAGTTGAGTGAGGAGGGTGGAGAGGATAGCGTCGTATGGTATGAAAAGGGAGCCATTAGTTTGAAGGCACAGATTGGAGCTTTATTGGAGAAGGCAGAAAAGAATAAGTTGGATGAGGCGGGGCTCGCTACTCTGGAGGAGAAGAGGAGGAAGTTGGCTGTGGCACTCTGCGGTGTCGTCGAAGTTTATATGACGGATTTATCGTGGGAAGAGGATGCAGAACAGAAATGCGAGGCATTGGTCACAGAAGCTACTATGGTCGCACCAAATTATCCTGAACCATGGCAGACATTGGCAAACGTCAGGATATCACAAACGAGAATGGAAGATGCGCAAGCAGCGTTGAAGAGAAGTTTAGATTTGTGGAAAGATTTACCTCCCGAGAGTGATGTCGTTCCGGATTTCCCTACGAAAGTCAGTCTCGCGAGGTTATTGATGGAGGCGGACATGGATACAGAGGCCATTGAAGTACTGGAACGCTTGGTTGGTGAAGATGATACTAGTGTCGAGGTTTGGTACTTGGGCGGTTGGGGATTGTATATTATGGGAGAGAAACAAAAGAACGGAGAGAACAAACAGCCAGAGACTAACGGCGATGGAGAGAGTTGGAGGGTCTCTTGGATTTCGAGTCAACAGTGGTTGAATCATTGTCTTCGGCTCTTCGAGCAACAAGATTACGAAGATGAGCGCCTGGGTGCTCACGCTAAGGAGCTCATTTCGATTTTGAACGCTGAATTGGGTGAGGAGGTCACGAACGCTAAGGTTGAACTTGGAGACGATGGAGAGGGCTGGGAGGAAGATAGTGATGATGACGAAGAAATGGCCGAATCATAAAATAGATTTTCTGGGTACAATGGTCGAAAAGTGTTTGATTCCAAAGGAATATGGACGTATATCACGGCGTTTGTACAGGGCGAGCGCAACGAATGAGTTGTTATGTGATGACTGATAGATAATGAAAAGACTTATGGCAATGATCATTTTGTATCCAATACAAACGGCGTGTTTGGACATGTTTTAATCCTCCTCTCACTTCATTCCGTGTTATATCTACTTTTATGGATAAAATCTCTTTGTAGATTGCCCCAAACCAACGCCAGCAATGCAACTCCATACCTGGGAATAATATGTAATCATATAATCATGTTTCAACCTTCAACTTGTCCACGCCCTCAATAGGTACATCATCATAGTCCTCATCCTCCTCAACCTTTCCAGCCATACCTCTCTCCCAAAGTTGTCTTCCAGTAAGTGCAATGACAGCTTCCTTCCCTTTATTCTTCTTTTTCTCTGCCGCTTCTTCCTCTGCTTCCTCCTTGACCTTGATTTCTTCCATCTCCTTTTGGAACCCCTCTCTCCACTTCATAAATGACTCTCTCGTAACCGGCTCTCCGTGAAACTTCTTATTTTCCTCGGCCTCTACCGCCAACAATTTCTGCTCATGTTCTTTTTCCTTTGCTTCTTGTCTTTGCGCAATAAGTTGCTCTGCGTTTTCTTTCAAAGTAGAGACTAATGTGAATATCATAGCCATCCCCATATTCTCCTCAATTGTCTCGGCCAGTCCATCAAGGAGGATTTGTTTATCGTTTGCGACACTGAAAAATGGATGAATAGGCGCATTAGGAGTTGGTAGTAAATCTAGAATAGGTGGTTCTTCGGGATATTCTTCTGGGTATTTGACTTGTAGAAGCATCGTGGGAGGTTCTGATTCATCGCCATCTTGGTTTGTCACGTCGAGTAGAATCGAAACTCGATATTCCGTCTCTGATATATCTGTGAAGAGTATTAGGAGGGTTTGCTGCGGGGAGGACAAGAATTTGGAACCCGGCGCTGCAAATTGTCGCCAGAACAAACATACCATGAATTTCCTCTGGGAAAATACTGTCGAGGACCTCCCTCTCCTCAATTTGATCTTCTCTTCCCATCTTGTACAATCGCTTTACTATTTCCCTTTAAACAAAAACCTTCGATATATTTCGTGGGGTGGTGGGTTAAAGTTATGCTACCCAAGATTAGCCTAGCGCCGATTTGAAAAAGTTTATCTTTTATCAGACAAAAAAAAGTTCCCCAAGTAAACCACGAGGCAGCCCATCCGTGGAAATAAATTCAACAATTGTACCAAAATGGCTCCAGTAACAACATCGAAGACAATGGTGACAGGCATGAAGAGAAAGTCGGCACCTGCGAAAGATGTTCACGTGAAGGAAAATAAAAAAGCGAAAATTGATTCGGGGAAAAAGGGAAAGGACTCAAAATCTAAGGCTAAGCCTGTGAAGAAGGTCGAATCTGAGAGTGAAGAGGATTCGGAATCTGATGATGGAGGAGCTGCTTTGGACTCTGCTTCTGCGGATAGCGAGGATGGAGATACGGAAATGAAAGACATTGAAGGCTTACATCCAGACAGAGTTAAGGCTGTTGCCGCAAACAGTGAGCTCCCTCCTAGCATTTTGTTAAAGGGTTTCATACTTACATATCATAGGTCAATCATCGAAAGAGGCACATGCGAAACAAAAGCAATTGGCAAATGAGAGAAAGGCCGCAAAACCATTAGCAGATCAATTGGCACGCACGAAGAAGATTTGGGAACGTTTACGCCGAAAGTCGCATGTTCCAAAGGAGGAGAGAAAACAATTAGTCGAGGAACTTTTCGAGCTCATCACTGGCAGAATCAAGGACTTTGTTCTTAAGCATGACAGTGTAAGAGTTGTCCAAACCGCAATCAAATATTCCAACCCAGAGCAAAAACGATTGATCGCAAAGGAGCTTGCGGGAACATATCGTCAATTAGCCGAGAGTAGATACGCCAAGTTCTTGATCGGAAAACTGTTGGTCCAGGGAGATGATGAAATTAGAGACCTTATTGTTCCTGAGTTTTATGGACACGTTCGTCGACTTATCAAGCACCCTGAAGCTGGATGGATTCTCGATGATATCTACCGTGGAGTCGCTACCAAGCAACAGAGAGCTATCATTCTTCGAGAATGGTATGGCGCTGAATTCGCCGTTATGGAGAGAGACACCTCTACATTCTTGACTGGAGAGCTCTCAGAGATTTTGGCTGCTGAACCTGGAAAGCGAGCACCTATCATGCGATATCTACAAGAAATGATCAACCATCTCTTACAGAAGAAAACCAACGGTTTCACTCTCCTTCACGATGCTATGTTGCAATACTTCCTCAATGCTAAGCCAGGTACTGAGGAGATCACTGACTTTATCGAGTTATTGAAGGGAGACGAGGAAGGCGATTTGATGAAGAATTTGGCATTCACTAAGTCTGGAGCAAGAGTCGTTTGTCTTGCTTTAGCATATGGAGGTGCCAAGGACCGTAAACATATCCTCAAGATGTACAAGGATACATTACAACTGATGGCAGGAGATCCAAATGGCCACATTATCATTCTTACCGCATATGAAGTCATTGATGATACAGTCTTGACTGCGAAGTCTATTTTCCCAGAATTGCTTAGCAAGGATGAAGAGAAGCAAGTTGAGAACATTGCATTCTCCGCCAACGATCTCAACGCCCGTACTACACTTCTTTACCTTTTCCAAGGCCGCTCAAAATCTCTATTCCCAGCAAGCCATAACTCCGATCTCGAGATCCTCGCTGAAGTTGACACAATCAAAACTACTACCTCCAAGAAGGATCCGGAAATTCGTCGCCAAGAATTAGTCAAGTCTCTCTCCCCCTACCTCCTCAAGGCCATCGCCTCCGCAGCTAGAGAACTCATCGCCACATCTTTCGGTTGCCAATTCGTAACTGAGGTTCTCTTCGGCGCCGAAGGTGATAAATCAGCAGCTCTTGAAGCACTCGCCGAAGCTGTATCCGGAGACCCAACATATATTCAACCTCCTGTCGAGGAAGGCGCAATGAGTACAGAACCTCCTTCCCATATTGCAAGCACACCTTTTGGTGGAAAAATGATTAAAGCTCTTATTGCAGGCGGTCGTTATGATCCAGCTACTAAGTCCGTTGTGCCAATTGTACCAGCATTGAACTTTGCGGATATCTTGTATCCCCATATTAAGGAATTCATCGTCGAATGGGCAACCGGATCCAGTTCTTTCGTGGTAGTTGCATTATTAGAATCCGAATCTTTTGGAAAGAAAGATGAAGTTAAGAAAGTTTTGATTAAGAACAAGAAGAATTTGGAGAAAGCGGCAAAGGAAGAGACTGCGGAACAAAAGAGTAAGAGAGAAGAGATTGAGGCAAAGGAGAAGGACAAAAAGGCCAGTGGAAAGGGTGCTGTAAATAAGGCAAAGGGCGGAAAGGAAAAGATGGTTGGTAATATGGGCTCGAGTTTGATCTTGAGCATGATCTGAGCATGTGATATGGAGATAAGTGGATTAAATGGGGGAAGGGAATAGAGATTTGAAGACAGATACCGATGTATAGAACGAGTGCATTGTAGGAGTCTCGGCGTTGTGTTAAAAAGTGATCCATAGTCTATAGATACCTGGATGCTTTACCTTAGTATCCAATGTACTCAATATAATGTTGCATAACAAAATACTTTCTTTTGATTATCGAGTTCAGGTCAAGTAGTGAGGTGAGGATTGATGGAATATGGACGTTAATTTCGAGCTCTGTCCGGGAATTTCTTGAGCACGAGTATAGATGATATCGAATTGGAAATGTAAATGGAAAAGGATTCAAAGGGTGACTTTGTATAAGAATAGGAAATATCAATCTTACACGCACTTTTCGCTATCAAATAATCGTTCATCTAAGTTACGAGGGGACAATGAAGGATCAGAACTTTTGTTTTTTTAAGTGTTTGGAGGGGGGATGGGATCAGCTTCGTATGTAAACCGACTTTTGATTTACTCTCTCTAATTCTATGTCTATCGAAAAATCCTCAAGGTATATCCAATACCTTGCAACACCCACTATGTACCCAAAGTAACTCCTTCTCGTATTGCATATCACTTCCCCATCTAATCTTAACCGCCACGGAAAACACCCACCATTGTGCCCCCTCGCTTCTCACCCCTTAATCGCCAAAGACGCCTTCAAACTCCCCACGACCGCAAAACAGATCAACGGACTAACGGCATAAGCCACCGTTATAAACTTTGCAATCGCCATCTTCTCCTCCTCGTCTGCACCACTCACATCCGCCAGCGCTGTGAGTTTTGTAGCCGGTGGTCCCGTCGGCATCAACATCAATACAAACCATAATATGGGATCGTTATCCAACCATCCTGTGTGGGAAGCAATGAGATAGATGACTCCGATGCTGATGATAGGCCATAAGATGAAGCGGATGAAACAGATGGTGAGAACGACAAGTGAGGGGACTTTTCCGCTGGATTCACCTTTCTTCATGCGTATGAGGGAAGAGGAAAGTTTGGCGCCTACGACGACGAGTTGGAGGGCGGCGAATAGCTCGCCGATGTTTTTGAGGGAGGTGGTGAGCCAGGCTTTGAAGATACCGCCGGATGAGGGGGAGGCGAAAAAGATGCGGTGGAGAGGGGGAGTTAGGCCTAGGACAGCACCGAGGAGAGCGCCTAGGAGAGGGGCGTTGATAAAACTATAGAGGGTTGATATTACATTTCGAATCTTGAGAGGGATTTTCTTCCATTCTTTCTTTGACTTTTTGGCGGCAGTAGTTCTACTTCGGGCGACGCTGCGTGGAAGAAGAGTGGATGTTTCGTTTGAATATTCCTCTTCTTCTTCTGCGGTTCGTCCGGAGGAGTTGGTAGGATGTGCATACTCCTCGTCGCTTTCAGTGGGACTGTGTGTATGGCTTGGTTTTGAGTCTTCGTCGGGTTTGTCGGGAGCTTCTTCGTCATCTAAGAGTCTAGGACCAAGGGCGAAGGTAAGACTGTTTCCTACCATGGAAGAGACGAGGAAATAGGATTTTGCGCGGCTGAGGGCTGCGGACGGGGTGTCGGATTCGGACATGGTTAGGTTGGTGAGGATACCGGCTGTGTCGAGGGCTTGGATCAAGAGAAGGGGGAGCGCGGTAGTGTTGTTGAAGCATACTGAAATATTGTTAGAGGTTTGAGCCTGAAGGATAGGGAGGGAAATGAGAGCTTACTGGCTGGTACACACCAAGCGGGAAATTTCAAAGCTCTTTTAAGGAGCATTCCCAATGCCATTGATGATAAAGTATATATCAGAGCCCATACTTCTCAATCGTTAGCTTTGTATATACACAGACAATTGGGTAAAACTCACTTAACACTGGTACATATCTAAATGCAGTATCCGACTTCAATTCCTCTCCAACATTTGTGATTAAAAGCGCTGGTAGAAACAACCTAACAGCGGTTTTCGAAATATCTCTCGTGGAAGACTCCTTCAACAAATTAAACCTCGATGCAATGACTCCATAACTTATTGTCAAAAGAACTGTCAATGAGGCTTGAAGGGCTCCTAGAAAGACAGGAAGAATTCCTTCGGTTGCAGACTCCGAACCTCCCATAGTGTTCCTGATGCTTTTACCAATGAACTGAACGAGAAAGTTAGGAAAGAAAGTAAATATTGAGGGAATTGCTACGAAATGAAAGAAACACTCAACTTATCCTACAATATATTACCTGTTGCTTCAATAGGCGTTGCAAACCCACCGACGCGGCTCATATGTTTGCAAAATCTTGGTGCCAATGTTGTCTAATGTGCATAACGTCATATTGACAGGGGACACAAAGAAACGTCCAACCAACTAATTGGTAAGATTTGCGGGAAGGAGAATTCCAATTTATGTAGGTCCTTATCAATTGATGAAAAGAATTAAAAACAAGCTTTCTGATACAGATCTTGGTGGATTGAATCGGCCATTTTGATAGTGTGACAGGAGTGCTTGCTGTAATGAGATGTGTACCTCGCATACCTCGCATACTAGTCATTTCGTCTCGTATCTCGTGTCGCGTGTAGAAACTAGACGATTAGGATAGCCTTGGTATATGTAGGGTCCAATCTTCGTCTAGTATTTAGAAGAATAACATCTAGGGATACACATGCAGCCGACAGCTATCCATCTTATTTATAAAATGATAATCGTTCATCGCCAAGGGTAAGAACATTATCATCATGAGGGAAAAGAGACTTTAGTGGTAAAAGCAGTAAAGTGGTCCGTGCACATCTTCCACCATCGTTTGCTTCATGTCGACGTCGCAGGTAACCTCTCCCGAAAATGCCGACTCCTTTAACTCTATGTGTTCGAATATATCGCCAGATCAGCTACCTTCGGATGGGAATTTCTAGACGAATGCTTGTGGTAAGCCTTCAAGCGAAGCTGTATCATGCATGACGTTGTCGAAAAATTGGGTTCAACCACAAATGGACGGAAGTACACAAGGATATTTGACAGCTAGAACCATATCCCCATTTATATGAGGCTTTGATTTGACGGATAAAATGCCCTATTAAGGTTTATAAGGTAGGTAGGGCTCAATAGCAGTCAATCAAAGGCAGGTATGAAGTGAACAATGCGCTCTGGGTAGGTCTCTTTGTCCATGATTTACTATTCCCGGCTCTCGTTCTTACTTTCTTCTCACAACATCAATTCCACTCTTGACATGCCCTAGAACGATTTATCAGTCGCAGAATGTCTTCAACTCTTTATATTGTTCGAAACGCAGAGGCCGAACACAAGATCAAGGTTTGTTTTGCTTCTCCGTACATACTTCATACATATGCTGATCCCCATCACAGCGCAGACTCCATATACAAGATCCAGTTTTAACCCCTAGAGGTCGTAGATAAAACTTAGTTAATCCTTGCATCACCCCATCACCATGCCATTGAAATCACCTTTTTGCATTTAACAATACACTTGCTGGGCCTGATGTTCCTTTTTGTGTAAATCCACTGCTCTTGCCGATCTAATCACCAGCTCTAGCGAGTTGAGAGAGCTACAGCCAACCATCATCTGGATCGAGAACGAGATAGTTATTTCATACACGTGAGTATTCAAACTATTCAGATCGGAAAGGATCCTCCGAGGTGAGTTCTTCTAGTACCCGATGCTAGGGAAGTTAGCACAAATCTTGTGATACAGGGTTTTCACAAGACATGTTGGGGGACGTAGAAATTCTCAAATCTTTTCAAGGATGAGGGTTGACCTTTGGCGCGGAGAGGATTGGTTTCGATTTAATGGAGTATGTAGATGGAGTTCGAAGGTTTGTGTGATGATTTTTCTACTTTTGGAGAGTAAAAATCTTAAAGGGAGATCAGAAGGGGTTCCAAGTATCTGTGTTATCTTCCAGAAAGACTTCTATGCACCTAATTATGAAGCCGTTGAATGATGGGCTGCTGCTCTTCGGGCATGGTTCTATGTGATTGAGGCACAGCATATTGTTCTAGTGACAAATGGAGGTTTCCTTCATTACTTGACCGAGGACGGGACAGTCAGTGATCAGAAAAAAGGTACTTGCTTAAATATATCCTACCCCTCCGACATCCAGTCACTCAGATTATACAAGTTTTTTATATGCCAATGATCAAGGGCCTATGAAGTGTATTCATCTGGAGCGCAAGTAGTGACTCTACGATATGAAGCCTCAAATCACTGACCAAGAAAATTATTCAAGTAACATCATACAGATATCCATAAGTCAAGATAGCCCCAGTCTCTGGTACATAATCATTCAAATGAGCAAACTTTCAAGTCAAGGGGAGAGTTCATCGTTCCTGAGTAATGTTTATCCATATTGGGTGATCAACGATCGGACAGTGACATACAATCTACATCTTGTCATATATACATATACTGGCTCATTAGGATTGGAAGACATTGCACTCTTAAACTTTTGCTATTTCAATATCTTGAGGAAGAGGGGGTGTGGTTCAAGAGGGCTTGGTAATGAATGTTGGGTTAGCGAGAACATGAGATGGGAATACATTCATATTTGGAAATTTCAATGTGAATTTTGAGTTAGTTGCACGAAGGAAGTTCTAAGCTTCTCCGCCCAGTAATTTCCTTAGCTGGCAGTGAGGTATAGACTTTTGAGCACTTTGCAAAGATATGATGAGGTCATTTTTGGTGGTAGGGTGGACACACTCGTTCCTTCCCTTTTAACATCACAGTAGACACGTGATAATAATGGCATCTGCAGGCGCTGTCACTCAAAAGCAAGAAATCTGTGTGATTCTTCCAATTTAAGCTAAGGCGGAGTTCCCCTCACTTCAAGGTTTCCAAAAAAGACACTGGTAGACCCGTCTCAAATCAAGTCTTCTGCAGTCATCAAATATCATCTTCTTGTCTTATTCATCCTCATCTTCAACACAACGAAGAACATCATCCCGCTCACAGTTACCTTTTAACTTCAACTATCACCTCTTAGGTCTTTAATTGTACAGATAACGTAAGTTTTGATACCATCAACTCGATTTCCTTATCTGCCGATATCCCCAAGTACGTACATCAGAGAAGATTTCCACACATTCAAATACTTCAACTCATACCTCTAACTTTCTCAGATCTGTCACAGCCGCAATGAACGCGCAGCAGGAACTCGAGAGAGTTGGAATTCTCGGTGCTACTATTGCACCTGGAAATTCTGTCACTGTGATTCATCAGCAAAATGTATCGGTATGTTTTCTGTTGAAATTCTTATTTGACTACATTTTTGGCAGCGAACAAAACTAACTAATAGATCAATTCGCCTTGTAGCCTGCAATTTTCAATCGCATCCAAAATCTGGAATCGGCCAACATTGAGATGAAAACAAGACGCTTGGAGCAGGAAAACAAGCTTGCATCTCAAGCAAGCAGAATACAAAGTCTGGAAAGTCGCTTGCAGAATCGTCAACAACAACTTGAGAGTCAAGCGATAGAGATCAAAAGTCTTCAAACGGAGATCATAGACCTCACAGCGCTTGAAGAGGCCCATACGATCACGATCAAGCGTCACGACCAAAGTATCAAGGTTCAAAAAGAATTTATTGTGAAGAAAGTCCGCCCGTATATCATTTCTTTCAGAGAGGACTTCAAGTCCCAAAGCATTAAAACAAATGATCAAGAGCGCGAGTTGGACAAGAAGTTAGCTTTATATCAATCCATCTTGATGGAAAATCAGGAGCGTGAATTGAACGAGAAGCTTGCTTTATACGAGGCGAACTTGCTTCAGAAAGTCAAGAAGATTATTCTGGCGGAGTTGTTAGGCTCGGAAACTTAACCTAGTGATGACATTGGCGGCAAGCATGAGCCTCGAATCGTATGATCTCCCCAATATCTATGGATTGGATGCCCCAAACTCAAGTCAAGTGGCGCAATCCATATTCGATACTACTCTGACCACATACTAATTTCTGGATGTCTCGACAGAAAGTGGAATCTCGAGTAGACTAGATACGACAAATGAGGATCTGAATTATGCACTGGTTTTAATGCAGCAAAGAACACGAATTCCGTGTATCACACTACTGGACCAGGGTCAGAAATCAGGTACAGCACATTAATCTCTTTGCTGTCTGAAAATGGTATAAAGTGCTGAGTGGTCTCAAATTCTATGTATGCTAACTTCTTGTCTCTTTATAGAAAAGGAGCTAACAATAATCGAGCAATATCTCCTAACATGCTCATGGCTTTGGAGTCTAGATGGAAGTATCTGGCAGTAGGCAGTATAATCTGTTGAGAGAAGATTGCAGAAATATGGAAGAATAGGAGCTCATGATGTATATAAAAGGCCTCAGACTTTGCTTTTTCCTCTGACATTATTTGTGAATATCATTGTCAGGTTAATACTGCTATGCTAAATACTCCAAGAAATGATATTCTTTCTACTGCTTGCATGAATGATCAATGCTCTTCACTCAATAAATATCTATTCACCTCACTTTCTCACCACATTGAAGCTAATTCGGGAATCTTTCGAATTTAATACATGAATAAACCACCCAAGGGATAATTCTACAACCCAAATCAATATCGATTCCACGGATCAGCAAAAATGTCTAAATCGCTAGAGCTTGAAGATGGCTTCGTAAGTTTTAATCTTGCCTCTTTCACGATTGCTTGGAGTTCCACTGACAATTTCAATGAAGAGAAAAACCTGCGCGGACTTCGATCAAAACGCACTTGACTTGAACAAGCAAATACGAGCAACACAACAAGAGCTTCGGCAGCATAAGGAAAAGAATGACGGGCACATCGCAGAGCTGGAGGGTATTCAAGAGCGGCTGAAGGATATTACGAAGAAGCTACAGAAGGCGGGTGCTGAGCACAAAGATTGTTGTGGATTAGTTGGCTCTGGCAGTAGAGATGAATATAGCAACAAGGATGGGAAGGTAGAAGGGTCATGATCTAAGTAAGTACTAGGTTGACACCTTGATTTTCGGCCGGCGAGCTTCTGGTTGCTTCCACTCATTACTGTGCGCTTGGTGTAAAGAGAATTACTGATACTTCTTTCTCCAAGTCATTGAATATAGTATCGCCGGTCACAGAGTAGAGTGGGTATGATACAAGGACTGAATACGGGATTGGGGCAGGATACAAAGTGCAGACCTACGTTTTCGATGTGATTTTATGAGAGGTCTAGGGGAAAGAATTTCTAGGATTCAAGACGCGCATGAAAATTATAGAAAATGTCATCATTGTCCATACCCATGCTCAAATTACAGAGAGAAATGAAGTCACAAAGAGGTTGAATACAAAGCTGATAGAGCTTTATAGGGCATGATTTAGGTGCAGGAATAGGATTTTGTTGCATGATTTCAGTACTCAATGCTGTCTCAATGTTTAGTTTTTCTGATAACAAACAGTGAATTATAAATCATCTCTTCAAAAAGAAAACTGCCACAATGATTGGGTCCGATCTTCGGCAGTGAATCTATCTCAATCCGCTTCCCTGCCATAAAGAGATCATTTATCACAGATCCATAAACACATAAACCCTCTTGAACTCCTGCCTCGAAGATATTCACAACTTCGTCAAACTTCTACACAAAAGACTTTGATTCGGTACCAGCATCGAGAATGACTCCAACAGCCCTCCAAAACATGGTAGGTTAAAACATGAACCGTTTCGTTTCCTTTATACTGACAAGATACTTATAGAGAAACCAGCACTCCAAGTGTACCCAAGTACGCAACGAGCTCGCCATACTTCTCGCATGGGTTCAACAAGATATCGAAACTATTGAGTTGTACAAAATAAAAGCAGAGATGACGAGAACCTGCTGCCAACAACTTCAATATGTCGCCCTTTTGAACGTATTGAAGGAAGGTCTCGGCAAGATGGAGGAGCGGGTAGAGCATTTTAAGGAGATGGATCTCAAATGTGTCGCTCTATTGGAGGAAGTGGAAGAGGTACTCTTGCAGTACGCTATTCTTGATACTGAGGAGCATAGCATTGGGGAGTCCTGATGATTTATGCTGAGATGTGTGTCAGTATCAAACTGATTTGAGCATTCTGCATAGATCTTAAGGGTCATGGGTCACAGAAATGATAATTGCGCTTGGGGAAAGTGTTCTAGATGGTACCGAGCAAGAATTTACCATTTGATATAACATTCAATTTCCCTGAAGAATGACAATAAATATCAAGCACTTTCCCGTCTTTCATTAATATCAGTCCCTAGATTCGTGCATGTTTGCTTGTAACTGTGAAGTGAATCTATGGAATCCTTTATTTAGCGAGCTATATATTTTCCTTCAAGTCTCGAAGTTGCCTCGAAGTTGCCCAGATACTTCACCTTCTCAGCTCAAGTCCAAGATCCTACCTTGGTCTTTAACAAATCTCTCGGATCAAGATAAAACTTCTCAGTAACGAAACCCATTACTATAAGTCTATAGCCTTAAAATGCCTTCCAGAATCGAGGAAAACAAATACGAAATCATGGATGTAAGTTGGCTCACACTGAAATCTCTTCCCAGATCAATATCAAGCCATTCTAACCCTTTCTCCCCCAGATACTTATCAGAATGGACCATGCCGAAAATGAAATCAAAGAGAATACACTCCAAATCGAACAAATCATGGCCTCTGGTGTTGTCACTCAAGAGGAAGACTATACAGTCAAAAGTTGCAGAAGATTGATCAAATTTGCGAATGGTCAACTGGCTTGTTACAAGTATTACCTATCATGTTGCTTGTGTGCAGAGGGAATAAGTGATGAAGAAAGAATCGAGGCGGAAAGAAAGGCATACTTGCTTCATCAAGCTGCTTGGGTTTGCTTGCAAGGTAAGATATCTTATAATTTGTTCGGCCTGCTCTGTCAGACTTCTACGATGAATGAATATTCGCAGATATCACTAACATTGTCCTTCAATAGAACCTCTCTAAGCTTTAGAGTGAAGATGGGCAATTCAAGGTGTTCGTTGCGGGAAAGGACATACAGAAAACGGGACATAATATGCGCTGAGCTTGCAGTTATCTGGCTCTGGGATGCTGGGATGACGGATTTGATCATCGAAGAACTTCACGAGAATTCCGACTTATGATAGGTGATAAATGATATGACTTATCAATCTTTGCTGAAAACAAATTCAGTCTTGGAAAGTGAAAGCACATGACTGTGTCTGCTCTCTCCGGTCCGGTACATAACGTGACGTCAAACTTCCTACTTATGCATGATACTCATACCCCACAATCTCTCGAAAACCACACAATCTCATCGAACTCTTATTATCCATATTGAACAGTAAATTCAACCTCCTACAATCCAAAGTTTACGTAAATTGTCTTCGATTCAATAAATTCTTTCCCTGGCAAAATGGCCGATCTCAGCACTACCAGGCTACATGATCAAGTTACAAGACTTGTAAGCTTCAGATTTATCCTCCCTTTCCTTCACATAACAACCAAACCTAACACACCTTTCTCAGAATCAAGCTGTTAGAGATCTTGAAGACTCATCAACCGGAACGCCCGATGAGTCGTTAATCGAACTTATGAGACAGATTCAAGAAATGGCACAGGAGATTTTTCGAAGAGTTTCCGAAATTGAGAGAGAATTGGCTCTGATATCAGCAATCAGAGCTCTGGAGAACTTGCGCAATCTCGTCAGAGAAGCTAGGGAATGATATGATATTATTGATTGGAAGAATGCGAATTGGCTTGAATGCCCCCACACTACGGCTGATCGTTACCCGCTCGTTCACCATTTAAAGCGTCTGCTTCTCTTACAAGATCCATCTTTCTTTCTTTCTTTACATTTACATATCCAAATACGAATGCGAGTTCTTCTACAGCCAGAAATCATAAGCAACTTTAAAACAACAAATCTACTACTCATTTCGAAAATGGATCCTAATCTTCATGAGCAAGAGCTTCAACTAGCAGAACAAGTAAGATTTGATCCCCATTTTTTCAATTTTCTCATTAAGGTCTAATAATTTGTCCCTTTCTACAGGATGAGGAATTTCAACCAAGCGACGAACAACTTCGAATATGGAGGGAAGAAACAGTCCGTCGTTGGCGCCAAAGAGTTGCAATTACGAGAGCAAGTTTGGCTCTTGAGTATTTGCGAAGTGTTGTTGAGGAGGTAATGTTGCAATGTGATGGGATCTAGAGAGGTGCTGGAAATAATGGGAAGGCTGGGAAGTTGCTGAGGCTGCGAAAAGAGATATGGCTTGGGAGTCTGGGCTAGGATTAAGATACTGGCGCTGGATAGATATCATCGTATGAAACAGCTTGCTTTTGACATGTCCTAATTTTGTGTGCGGAAGAGCTTTTTCTCTGAGAATGCAGTTGTGATGAACATGTGTGTAGATGGGATGGCAGATCGCAGGCAAGTGGCAGGGGAGATGGGAATCGCGGGATGTGATTTGACATGGGAGGGAAAGAAGAATGAAAGTTCCTAGAAAGATCTTTCCTGCCATTTACTAAAGGTTACAGGGGCTTATGGGCTCCAACAGCCTGTAGTAGACATGCAACAAAAAACTGTCAAATTTCCCAACACGTGACGGAGAGGTTCAGAAAATTCATCTGGGTGAATATTTACTATTTAGTGGAGCAACAAGAATACATGAATGCGTTGAGGTCTCCATTTTGTGTATATCGAATGTATTTACATGATCTTTGGTTGTGATCTTTGAAAAACACTAGAGCCGATCCAGGTCAGACGCGGATAGATCACTTGAAGTACGCTACTGGGCGTCAGATATCTTGAGGAAGTAGTTCTATATTTTCTGGATAGATTTTGATTCTGTGATAACTGCACTCGGTAGATTCTGAACACAAGAGAAAGGGATGATGAATAAAGAAGCGGCGGACGAGAGAACACAGAAGGAGAGCCGCTCACATCCCACGCGAAAGATCTATGAAAGCATAAGAAAAGAAATAGAAGATCGTGTTTGAGCTCATGGATAGCAGTTTATATCTATTTCAATTGCCATATAATGCACCTCTCTAAAATAACATTTTTTTCAGCTAAATTATCGTTTCCTAATGAAAATATTGAGAGTACCCTTCCTTAGACTCTTACGAGAAATTCAACAGGTGAAATCAGTGCTTGGTTCTCAAACCGAGCTTCAGCATCCACTCAAAGACAAATCTACATTAGCAAGTTTTTATTATCTTCCTTAGTCGCTAGTGCTCAGACGCCAAGAATTCGCTTATTTTAGGCTGTTAGACGCAGATTAGCTTGAATAGTACTTTAACCTCGAGGTAGGAGTGATATTTGAGAAAGTATATATTTGATTAGATTAAAAGGGGAAGATGAGGTGGGTTTAGTGATGTGGGAAGGACTAGGGGCTCCGCTTGTTGGGAGGAATGTCGTCTAGTGGAATAGAGGTAGCGAGAAGACTTGAAGTATCACATTGTGTTGATAGATATATTCTATGGGATTTTTACGGAGTTTCAGGGTTGATGGGGAGGTTACATTAGTGTATTTAGATGGAATCATATACAAGTAAGTGTGTTACTCTATAATTGTCAATTGCTCAAGTGAATTCTTCATTTCTATATGTTCTGGACCTTACGACAAAAATAGTTTCGTAAAGATCCTCGCAAAGACTTTAGATCATTGAACCTTGAATTCTTTATTCTATTAGGTCTCTGAAATATTTTCCGCTTCCATAATAAAGACATGTCATTGATTCCCAAGGTTCTGAAGGGCCAACATGTATAGCTTTGTAGCTCACCCTAATTCTATTGCAATAATTCACTGCCCCCACACATCAGTGCACTCATGTGACTGAAATTATTAATAGCTAGCGACGCGCTAAAAGCTCTAAGATCCTTATATATGCCTCAATTTCTCTGATAATCAGAGATCGTTACATGCAACAACTGACTCAACAACCAAGTCGAGTACTCACACCCTCGACATACCAGATCGAGAACAGCATTTCACTTCTTCTTCACCTTCGCAAAGATACCACGGAGATTCTGATCTACAGTCAAAAACGGCAAAATGGTATCACCTGAGGCATCTGAAATGATCGCAAATATTGGAACACTCACTCTCGTAAGTAGACTCAGCCACTCCTCATCATTCTCCTTGTATACATGAAAGCTAATTTATATTATCTACTTAGGACCAAGTACGTGAGTTGCTAGCAGTGACAAAAAGCAGAACTCAAGAATATGTCGATAAGATCGCAAAAGTCAGAATAGGTTCTCGTCAGTCAGAAGAAAAGGTTCGCTCGACAATCGCAATGTACGACTTTTTTCCTCCAGAATGTCGAAGAGAGAGTCAACACCTTATAGACTCCATGATGGGAACAATTGAAAAAATGAATGCTGCCCGGGAGGAGGGTGAAAAGGAAGTCAATGAGTTGATAGAAGAGTGCATTAGCATCGAGAAGGCGTGTATGAAGCGAATTGAGGATTTGATGGAGAAGGAAAAGACTGCAAGGAATATTTGAGAGTATCATTCTGGCACAAGAAGTGAATATCTATCATTTTCTGCTTGTCATTAGCTTTCAAAAGTCAATACAATCTTGAAAATCTTCAACGCATACTATTTTAGTGAATCTTTGACTTTTGACTTTTGACCTTTTGCTAAATTTTAACTTACTCGGTACCGATTTTAAAAGACCTACATCAACATTTTAATATCTGTAAACGTCTTGAATTCTCAACCCAAAATCCCATCTTCGAACTTCATCTCGCAAGCATGGAAGGAATAACTAGCGCCAATCTAGTTGCAGAGCTCAGTACATTAGACCTCGTGAGTAAATACAGGTGCTGATCTCTCCAGCGACCGCGCCTCCGCTTCGTCTGTACAATACCTTACTAACCCGCCTTTGTAGGTCCAAACAATTCACATAATATCAATGTTAACCGCACAACTCGCTACAGTCGCTTTGGATATCGTTGATGTCGGAAAAAGCATTCGTGATCATGAGGAGCAAGGTCAATTGTGCGTTGAATACTATCAACGAGCTTCTCAAAAAAAGAGGCAGATATTGGAGCCAGGCCTTCGTAAATGGTTGGCAAACAACGAACGAGTATTGGTGGAGTTCAAGCAACGTAAAAAGCTTCTCGAGACGGAATTCATGAGCTCTCCTACCATTCTTGAGATGGTAATAAAGCATTTGTGGAGTTTGCTGGACAAAGAAGCGACTGAACAAAACGAGTGAGGGTATGTTGTGTGAAACTATTGTTATTCCGGTTATAGGTTTGTTTGTCTTCACTTCTACCATCAGATACTAATTATCATTGCTTCCAAGCAGAACGAATAGATCCAAAGATCTCAAGTGCGGGTTAAAATATTATTTTGCGGGTGGGGATCATCGTCATTGCACTACAGAGGGGAGGTCAACGTTAACAACTATACATGGCCCTCCAAAAACCAAGAACTAGGGTAGACTTCTTTGAATGCAGACCAATACGCTCATAAATTCTAGCTTCGCTCTTGAAAGTGAAATAAATTCCCTCTATTTACGTATCTCAGCTTGCACCCACTTAAAGTCACTCTTTCTCCATCCCCTTCTCATATTATCCCCAACCTTGAAACTCTCCGACGTCCAAGCAGACAATACTTCCCAAACCATTCAATCTAACCTATCCAATAAGATCATCTCGTATCAAAGTCTCAGCTTGGTATTATCTCCGAATTTCAACATGATTCCCAAAAGAACTGCCTCCGAAATGATGGGAGGCTTTGGAAAGGCCGAGGGTGGTCCTCTCAAGAGAGTATGTAATCTATAATCTAAATTTCTCATATCTATATATGCCATAGATTTCTCTACTTACTCTCTATTTAGATGAAAGAGATGCTCAAAGAGAATGCAGACAAAGTCACTTTCAGCAATAGAGAAACCAGCCAATTTAAATGCCTCGTCTTGGTGCACAAGAAAGATATCGAGTTTCATCGATCCAATATTAAGAGATGGAACAAATGCATCCAGGATTCTGAGAAATTGATACAAGAGCTTGAGAAAACAAATAAGGAGTACAAGGAGGATATCGAAAAGAACAGACAGGAAATTGTGGAGTTGAAACAGGAAGAGGAAGTGATTCTGGCAATTCAAAAGCAAGGAGAGGCTCGTGAAGAGGAGGCACAGAGAGTTTTGCAGGCAGTTCTGCAGCAAGACATGACGAGATTTCTGGAAGGAGAGTTGGAGAAGGCGGGTTTGTCGCTGGAGAAGGAGAGCGAGGGAGATCAGGATCAGAAGATTGCGGATGATGGAGAGAAGAAGATGATTAAAAATAAGGTTTAGGGCTATGATATGCAATGTAAGTTACTGTTCCTCCAGATTTATGAAGTATCGGGTTTACATATTATCAAGACTAATCACTTTCTACTTCTAGGTATCCAGCTTTGAAGCGGAAGACGGTTTGTCTGGAAACGGGGTGGGAAAAGTTTGCAGCTATTAGAGCGATATATATTGCAATGAAGCTCTCGTTTCACCAGAGTTTATTCAATAACAACACAAGTCCTTATTGTTATTCACTTCAACCTTCACAAGTAGAATATTCGTTAGCGTGCTTTTCTTGATCACATTTTCTTTAGTAATTCACTTAGCTGGTCTAATTTACACCTTGCTATATTTGAGGCTCATCATCTCTTCAATGTTACAAATATTAAAGCTTCAGACATCTCCAGCCCCAAGCACAAATTTGAGCACTTGAACTATTAAAGAATGTCTCGTAAACGAACCGCTCTTCAAGAAGTCTGCGAGACTGAACTAGATGATCCTTTCCAGGAGGTCAGTAAAGTCAAACCTTCTCCTCATCACCACATCCTTATGCCGCGGTAACTAACTCTACATTCCTTATTTAGGTCAAACAAGCGCTCAAAAAATGTCAACAGGCTATCACTACAAGATCCTGGGATGTATATTCGTCGCAAGAAGACGTCGATTGGAAAAAACACGAAATCGAAGAGGACGAAGCGGAACTCCGAGTATACGAAATGAACATCCAGAGAGTCGAATCTGAGATGGAGAGAAAGCGAGAAGAACTCACATTGTTGGAACACAAAGCTCGTGTATCCAGAGATGAACTTGAAGGATTCGAGAAAGAGGAGAAATCACTAAGAGTGGCTCAAGACCGAGGAGAGGAATTTTTGAAGACGCTTTTAAAAGCTGGAAAGGACGAATTGGAGGAGGTTATCAAGGAGGCATTGAGCGAGGCAGACTTGTCACCTAGAAAAAGGATGAAGATGGAAAGTAAGGAGTATGAGGTCAGTTTCTGATGGTGTAAGTCATGATTTCCCTTCCCAATGTACTAATTCCCCTGCCTTCACCATATGATGCTAACGCCATCATCTTTCTAGATTTTCAAACAGACATTGGAGCTAGAAATCATGCGTGGGAAGGGGGGGTGCGGGACATGAGAGAATGTTACATCTATCAGCTAGATTTGACTTGACTTCAGCGGAAATCAACACTTCAAATTTGGAAAGTGAAATTTATTGTCTAGGTCTCCTTTGCTATTTCGTGATATTCACTAGATCTTCCCACCACCCATCAAATTTTCTCCAGTCTTTTTCATTAAACCGATCTTCATTTAGTCTTCCTCGGTCTTTGAGCCCCACGATATACCCTCTTCTAAGCACAATCAACTTCAAAGTAAAACTCGATATCACCAAGATCATCACCATGCCACCGAAAAGAACCTTCTGCGAGATATCTGGAGATGCCGCAGAAACCGAGGCCCACCCTCTTGACTTAGTAGGTTTTCATCAGAGTCTTCACATCTCTTATGTAGAAACAAAGAGATATACTTATCAGAATGATTCTATTACAGATAAAACATACTATTGAAGTCCACGAAAAGATAGTGAGACACAAAAATCAAGCCATTCAAAAAGCAGAAAAGTCTTTCCTACGAAATCAGCTGAAGATCAAGGAATATCAAAGCAAGATCGAAGAACTCAATAAATTGAATGTCAAATTGGGAAACGAGCATGCAGAGGCGGAGGAATTCGTTAAAAAAGCTGGTGAAGAAGGCAGAGAACTCAAGGCTATAAAAAAGCGAGGGGAGGAACTCGAAAAAGCATTGTTAGATGTTGCCAAGAAGCAGTTCGCGGAAAAAATGCAGGATATGCTTCACGAAGCAGAGGGCAAGATGAATCTGCAGCAAAACATGTTGCAGCGGATAAAGCGCGAGGAAGATTCATGAGAGATTATCAAAAGGAAGCCAAACCAGACCACAGCTTATGATGTATGTATTTAACATCTAGCTTTGCTCCATCTGCGCCTTCAATCCAGTGAAGCACTACTAACATTACCACATCTCCAGACCTCAGAAATCAATGAGAAAGTCAGTATATGCGAACCTAATGCTAGAGCACGGAAGTGGTCCGAAACATGGAAAGTCAAGATGGTTAGATTCATGAAAATGCCTCATGATTTATTCCCTTACAAGTTGTAACATCAAATGAAATTTATCTGCGTAAAACATTTTTTTGCTCCCACATTGATGCAGTGACGGCAACTTCCTTTCCAAGCTATCATCATTCATTTGTATAGCGGCGTGGAGTTACTCTAATATATATTCCAAGTACGCGAAAAGCCTTCACAAAAGCGTTTCTAACGATGTGGGCTGCCTATGGTTCTCACTCTTCGGCCAGCGTCAATTAGTCTGAACGCCTGACCCCATCATCAAGAGTCTCTTAATCAGGGGATGATGCGGTTACAACCACCTTTTTGTTTTATTTTTTTTAAGGAAGCTCATTCATCTTTCGGTGGTGATTGCGATTTTTTTGGGGTGAGCGGGTGGAGTCTGGTGGTGATTGGTTTGGGAGTATATCTTCACTTCATACATACTTCATTCACTGCCCTCGCTTAGATGATATTTTACAAAATGTGGGTCTATAGTTGCGAATAACATTGAAGTCATTTACTGCGTTGTCTGTTCTGGATACCCAGACCCAAAAAGTATTCAGATAAGAAAACTTTGAATAAGGAATAATCACTTCCAATATACAACTCACATCTCCAACATGGGAACATTCACCGATCATGACTTCAATGTTTTCTTACTTCCTTAATTCTTATTCTCCTCGAGTTCTTCCTAGGCCTTCATTTCATGCGCCTCCAACATCAAAACCCTCTCTAATCCCAAATACTTTAAGAGTTTGAAAGTTGTGCACCTCGAATTCCAAGTTACAACTCGAACTCCCAAGCTACAACCATGAAGCCCAAGAACAACGAAGTGGCACGCAAAAATGCCGGACAGATGGTAAGTTCAACCCAATTATGCAACTCGCACTTTGCGCTTTGCACTCTTCCTTTTCATCACTTGCAAAAACCCCGCATTTGACTAAAATACCACAGAGCAGTCCGGCTCCCAAGTCCTCAAGGCCGTCGCACAACAGTCCACACAATCCACAAACACAATTACGCAAACTCAATATGCCATTCGCGAACACCAAAAGCAAATCGAAGAATTCCAAATAAAGATTCACAAACATGTACAACAAGTAGCAGGACCAAGAAAAGAGGAGCAAGCCTTGCTAGAGAAACAAACACTCTTCGAGGTTGAAAAGATACAGCATGAGCTTTGTGATATCGATAAGGGGAATAAGCAACGGGAAGTTGAGGAAGAAAAACACAAGAATATGATGGCGAAGCAGATACTGTACGAAGGAGAGTTCTGAAATGAGCTGTACAGAATCGAGGGGTAATTGTGTTATGATCCATTGTTTCTCGGGACATGCAGAAACAATGTTATGCACAAACTTTGACATGTCGTTTTGACTTATCATCGACCTCCGTATTCTGCAGCTAGACAACGAGAACCGGCAATAAAGTCTGAATTTTGGTGGGATGAGAAGAAATGCTATAAATAGATATGGCTCTCACATTAAGCCCTCTGCTATTGAACATTTAGAATTGGAGTATTGGTTAGGCGGGAGGAACGGCGGATAAATATTCGACTATTTGAACATTAAAGGTCATCGGTTCTATGATTCATCCCGCGAAGCACCATCAATTTCATTAAAGGGAGTAGAAATAGACTCCCTAGTTGAACGATGATCAAGAGTGTTGGTATAGAATAGATACTGCTCTTGACGTCAATATCTATGATGTTGGGTGAACGAAGTGACGTTGTGCTGTCAGCGTTTACTCTGTGGTGGCAGATTCCATGGTTGACGAATCAACTGATTCATCAACTACTATAAAATCTAATATATTTATTCATATATTAAAAAAACGGTTTATATAGTATTAAAACGAATAAATATCTTTTTGTATTGAATTAGAGAATTTTAATTTAAAGGGACTTAATGAAAATTAGGAATTTGAAATGCAAATATTAAATAAAAAAATTTCAAGTAAAAGAGTTTACTT